>JAVJIF010014620.1:0-137116 GCA_038442645.1 Agave tequilana | reverse complement strand
ATCAATTCAAAAAACCAGAAACTTCATAAATCCACTATGTATCAATCTCTCAATCATACACTATTCTACTCAAAATCCACTCTAAAACTGTAAAATTCACCCAATTCACTTTCACCCATACCCAGAATATCGAAAAACATAGGATTTGACTACATGTGCCATCTGAACACATGGTCCCAGCACCAATTTGACTCTTTATGCGTGAACGCCCTATGTCTCCTAAATGCATGTGCCAAGCTTGAGTTGAAGCTGCTTCTCAGATCTCTACCCTAAGATCGGCAGGGCCTCTGACCATCACAACTGCTAGACGGTGACCTCTGACCATCACCACCGCTTGCCGCCGCCATGAATGACTATCATGTGCATGCTGCCATCAATGGCACGCGCCGCCTCTCATTGGAGTAACATCGGCACACAAGTGTGCTCCATCTTATGTGTTGCCATCTAAGGTGATCGATCACATCAGATACGAACAACCTATCACAAGCATATCTGGAAAAAAAAAATCATTTTCTTCTTTTTGCCACTACTGAAACACGATCACAAACTTCGCATGAAGCCCTCCATCTTACATCAATCCATGACCACCGAACGAACACCATCGGCTCCATATCAGATTGTTATGATAGCTAAAGCATCCATAGATTCGAAAAAAATAATACCAAGAAGAAGGGAACACGTTGATTTTACATGGTTCAGCTCCTGCCTACGTCTAAGGGGTCATATCTCAGAGATTTCAATATATATATATATATATATATAATATATATATATATAATATATATTATATATATATATATATATATATATAGAGAGAGAGAGAGAGAGAGAGAGAGAGAGAGAGACTTGTGTCATTCCGAAAGGATTTGAGCCTGAATACTTCCCACTCAAATTCAACCCTCCGACAATCGAATACAAGATCCACTCCGTTGAAGTTGATCTATATTATCTCAAGTATCTATAAACAAAAATTAAGTGTTTTGAATACTTTTTGCCCATCCATCAAGCGACACAAAATGAACGGCCAAAAATAGTAAGTTGGTAGATCTACGTCTTTAGACATACAAATTCTCGAGCCGAACATTTCATTATGATCTAAACATTTAAAAACCCCCTACAAACCAATTTTGTTAGGTTTTAAATGTTTACACCGTTAAACTAACAAACTCACTATTTAGGCCGTCCGTTTTTTTCCTACTTGATGCATGGCCAAAAAGTATTCAAAACACTTGATTTTTAGCTTATAGATACTTGAAATAATATAGATCAACTTCAACGGAATGAATCTTATATTGAATGTCAGATGTTGGTATTTGAGTAAGAAGGACTCGGCCGCAAATCCTTTGGAAGGACACTAGTCTCTCTCTCTCTCTCTCTCTCTCTCTCTCTCTCTCTTATATATATATATATATATATATATATATATATATATATATATATATATATATATATATATATATATATGACAATATTATCTCAACGTCCCTTATCTTATCTCCTCAACAAAGTTTCCTCTTCTGTTTTTTTAGGAAATAGTTTCCTCTCATCAGGCTTGTAATTTCCGACAGAGGCAAAACCCCTAATCCATCCCACCCAAACCACAAAATAGCTTACAACTTTAACTGATAGAAGTTTCTCATGAAATCCTAAACCTCCTATAATCCTAAAAGAACTTAGACTCAATTTGGACTTGGACTCAAATTTGATTTTGAGTCGATGCTAACAGAGATATATCACATAAGTCAAACAGAAATAAGGAAATGAGAGAGGGAGCAATACAGAGTGAATGACTCAAAACCTTAAACAATTAAAAATTCCTAAATCACTTTAATGTTTGGTCATGAATTATTGCAATGATTTTACAAGCATTATACTAAGATTTAAATGCAAACGAGCCTTTTTAGTAAAGAGATCATAAGAACTGGATAATGCTATGGAATAAGGTAGTTGCATAGACCAGAAAATGAAATTGCAAAGGTCTACCTTCCAGCGGAAAAACAATGTTGTAAGTCTTATTGATCCTCTTAATTTCCTTTTCAATGGCATTCCATTTTAGCAAATATCATTTCCTTATAATCTTATTCATATTCAAAGCCAATTAGAAAATGTGTACCCATATCCATTTGGATCTTGGTTTGTACTGGGTTTTAGAGTTGAATCCAATTCCTCATAGCATCTCTTGTATACAGTCTTGTTGAGAACCTCTCGTGTCTGGGGGAGTTCGAAGGGTTTCTTATGGCTGCCCAATTCTAAAGTGGGTATACCACCACTCACAAACTCACAAGCATCCCATCAGATTCATAACCACTCATTAATGTTTTTATCAGTTCTTAGTTGGATCTTTCTTGATGTACTTCATGGCCAACCTTACTTTGATCATAAAACATCTGACAATTTCAAATGTATAATTATTTTCTTCATACATGGCCACAACAGATGGAACATTTACAAGAAGTGCCTTGATTGCATGTGGAGAAGATAGATGATTTAAATACATATCATATTGTTTATCTTTACTTTGCTTTTGCACGGTTTCCCCCTCTAATTTAAGACAAATTTAGGTAAGAGCATTTCAAGTAAAGATGTAGCCCTCATCCTACATCATCATAAATGACAACTCAACATCCATCCACGTATAGACACCTGTCCTTCTATGAGTGTTCTCCCATAATGCAAATTTTGACATTTGATGTTACCACTTGTAACTACAGAAAATTTTTCTTGGAGTCATGGCTATAGGCTCATCACCGAAGGAAGTAATTTCAAGAAACTTCCCCACGGTTTGTATTGCTATATGTATGTGTGTGTCTATATATGTGTGTGTGTGTGTGTGTGGTATAGTTACAATACACATAGGTGTAATTAAGTTACACACTACTTTCGGCTGTCCATTTTTTGCCGCTTGATCATGAGAAAAAGTATTTAAAATACTTGATTTTTAGTTTATAGATACTTTAAATAATATAGACCAACTTAAACGGAATAGATCTTGTGTTCGGATGTCGTAGGGTTATATTTGAGTGGGAAGGATCAGGCTCGAATCCTTCCGGAATGACACAAGTCTCTATATAAGTGTTCGGATGTTGTAGGGTTGTATTTGAGTGGGAAGGATCCAGGCTCGAGTCCTTCCGAAACGACACAAGTCTGTCTCTCTGTCTATATATATATATATATATATATATATATATATATATATATATATATATAATATATATATATATATATATATATATATATATATATTATATATATATATATATATATATAGAAAGAGAGACAGACTTGTGTCGTTTCGGAAGGACTCGAGCCTGGATCCTGACACTCAAATACAACCCTACGACATCCGAACACAAGATCCACTCTGTTGAAGTGACTACATTATTTAAGTAACTAAAAATAAAAAATCATGTATTTTGAATATTTTTGCCCATCCATCAAGCGGCGCAAAATGGACGGTCGAAATAATGAGTTGGTTAGTTTAACGTTGTAGAATATCTGAAATCTAACAAAAATTTGCTTGTGAGAGTTTTTAAGTGTTTAGATCATGATGAAATGGTCGGATCGTGAATTTGTATGTCTAAAGACGAAAATCTAAGCAAAAATACTATTTTCGGCTGTTCAATTTGTGCCAACTTAATGGATGGGCAAAAAAATATTCTAAATACAATATTTTTTATTTTTAGTTACTTGTAATAATGTAGATCAACTTCAACGAAATGGATCTTGCATTCGGATGTCGTAAGGTTGTATTTGAGTGAGAAGGATTCGGTCTCGAATCCTTCCAAAATGACATAAGTATATATATATAATTTATATATACACTAACTTCAACGAAATGGATCTTATAGTCAGATGATGTATGGTTCTATCTGAGTGGAAAGGATTCATGCTTAAATCCTTTCGGAACTACACAAGTCTATCTCATATAGAGATAGACTTGATATAGATAGACTTGTGTAGTTCCGGAAGAATTCGAGGTTGAATCTTTCCCACTCGAATACCAACATTCGACATTCAAATCAAGATCCACTCCGTTGAAGTTATCTATATTATAAAGTTACTAAAAATCAAAAATCAAGTGTTTTGAATACTTTTTGCCCATCCATCAAGCAACGCAAAATGGACGGCCGAAAGAAGTGAGTTGGTTAGATATATGTCTTTAGACATACAAATTATCGATCCGATCATTTGATCATGATCTAAACATTTAAAAACCCCTACAAACTTTTTTGTTAGATTTCAAATGTTCTACACTGTTAAACTAACCAACTCACTATTTAGGCTGTCCGTTTTTTCCCTACTTGAGGCATAGACAAAAAGTATTAAAGATACTTGATTTTTAGTATAAATACTTGAGATAATATAGATCAAGTTTAACGAAATAAATCTTGTATTCAGATGATGTATGACTAAATTAAGTGGGAAGGATTCGGGCTCGGATCCTTCGGGAACTAGACAAGTCTATCTCATATAGTAGAGATAGACTTGTGTAGTTCTGGACGGATTCGTACCTGAATCCTTCCCACTCAAATGCCAACATACGATATACAAATATAAGATCCACTTTATTGAAGTTGATCTATATTATATAAAGTAACTAAAAATAAAAAATCAAATATTTTGAATATTTTTGCCCATCCATCAAGCGGCGCAAAATGGACGACCGAAAGTAGTGAGTTGGTCAAATCTATGTCTTTAGATATACAAATTCTCAATCAGGCCATTCGATCATGATCTAAACATTTAAAAATCCCTACAAATCAATTTTTGTTAGGTTTCAAATGTTCTACACCGTTAAACTAACCAACTCACTATTTAAGCCGTCCATTTTCCCCTACTTGATGCATGGGCAAAAAGTATTTAAAATACTTGATTTTTAGTTTACAGATACTTGAAATAATATAGATCAACTTCAACGAAATGGATCTTGTAATAGATGATGTATGGTTATATTTGAGTGGAAAGGATTCAGGCTTGAATGCTTCCACTCAAATACCAATATCCGACATTCAAATCAAAATTCACTTCGTTGAAGTTGATCTTTATTATATAAAGTAATTAAAAATAAAAAATCAAGTGTACTGAATGCTTTTACTCATCCATCAAACGGCGCAAAATAGACGGCTGAAAGTAGTGATTTGGTTAGATCTATATCTTTAGACATACAAATTCTCGATTCGGCCATTTGATCACGATATAAACATTTAAAAACCCTTACAAACTAATTTTTGTTAGGTTTCAAATGTTCTACGCCGTTTAATTAATCAACTCATATTTAGGCCGTTCGTTTTTTTCCTACTTGATGCATGGGCAAAAAGTATTTAAAATACTCGATTTTTAGTTTACAGATACTTGAAATACTATAAATCAACTTCAACGAAATAAATCTTGTATTCAGATGATGCATGGCTGTATTTGAGTGGGAAGGATTCGGGCTCGAATCCTTCTGGAACTACACAAGTCTCTCTCTCTCTCTCTTCCCCCTTATATATATATATATATATATATATATATATATATATATATATATATATATATATATATATATATATATATATATATATTCGTTTGCAGCCTAGTGCCCATCTACCGGTCTTCAACTTTAACATGTCCGTGTGACGGAATAATGGAAGCATGTTCATTAAAATGCACAACATGACACTAATGGCAATATGTTCATCAACCTACGTGACAGTAAATGGCAGTATTTTCATCAACCTATATGACGGTAAACGGTAGAATGTTAATCAACCTGCATGCCGGTATGTTTATCAACTTACATATCACTTGGCCTGGATATTAGAAATTCATGACAACCTGAAGTTGGCACGGTTATCTTGTGGCCTTGATATATGTAACTATTATGAGAAAATGATGGAACACCAAAACCACCTTGACTATCCTATTAGTGGGAGTGCTCAGATTATATTTATGAACAATCCTCAGTTCTATCTTCATAATCTCTGATAATGATCAGGTGGTCATGAAAAAATACATATACTCTCCTAAACTGTCTAAAATACATTCTCTTTTGATAATTAGTCATACTTCAGTGGCTCACATTTTAAAACAGCAACCATAAAAGCCACGTGCGTTTCCCATAACGCAATTCATCAATACTCTCCGATAATTCTGACATTTGGAAATAACTTCATCAAATACAACAACCCGACTTTGACTATTTGAGTTGGACCTCAAACAAAGTTCGAAGACTCTATGCATGGAAGAATAAGAATGTTGAAGTAGATATGTTCTCAGACTAAAAAGAATTGGTTGAAGCATGAATTAATAAAATAAGCATTTAACTCGCATCATTCAGGGATGACTTGATTGTTATCCAATCAAATATGGTAAAAGAAATCACCATCATGGTAAACATTTAACTTGCATCACTCTATGGCACAAGATTCCATGAAATGAAAGCTTTGACAAATGTACCGAGTGGCTTCACCCTGGCATCAACCCTCTAAATTGGTGCCAAATCCATAGCCAACGAAACTATGGAAAAGAGAGGGTTCTAACAAAAATTTGTAGTAACAGAAAAAATTGTATATAGCTGATGCAGAATAGTTGAATCTTGGTAGTCACATCTATAATAATTAGTGAGCTCTTGTGCCTTTATTTCGTTCAGCTGTTGGGATTTTAATATCATGGTTTCAACCCAGTTTGGCAAAACAATTAAGACCTTTTTACTAAAAGTGCCTCAGAACACCTCTAATATTATAAATATGACTTGGACATGAATGCAATTCTCCTTCAGCCATGTCTTACATGTCTAAGTAGAATAATTTTGTCGAAGAAACAATCTGACATTCTTAAGGATGCACAAAAACTTTCCATATCTGCTAGAGCCTCTCAATCTACCTCTTTGACCATCCTCACATTATTTGGATGCACTTTGTTCATTCTATATGAGCACTTCGGCATCCTTGAGTGTAATTTCTTTTATCCCTTTAGTCAAGCAAAGACTCTCACTTGGAGGTTTGGATGATGAAGAATGTTAAGCTTTTCAGTAGAGTTCTGAATATACTAATTTCATTATTCCTTTTTTTTTTCCCTTCCTTCTTTTTCATCTTTTTTAAATGTCTTTTTCTGGGTTTACGTACTTAATAGTGAATAGGATGTTGCTAAATTGTAACAGTTTCTCATGTTTTGCATCATCCTGAGACATGCCACCTACTCTAGAATATCATACTACCTTTCCTCCACTTCAGATATCTACTGAAGTGACCCTTTAGATCTGAATCTACTACCTTGTTAACACACGACAATTAACAAGATGGAATTCTAAGGTTTGTAGAAATTGGGGATTGGGGGAAATCTAGGGTTCAAGCTTCACACCTGGTGAATCACATGCTCACTCTTCACGAACCGCACACAAGAGATTTGGGGACAAAACTAGGGTTTCTCTATAGTTTTAATTAATCAACCAAACTCTCCGTAGTTCCTTTTTCATAGTCGCTCATGTTTCTATAAGTACCATGTTCTATCTAGCACGTTGTCTCTCTACAAGCATTCAATAAATCTTGGCTGACCATTATAAGTTCATCCTAGCAAACTTAACCCTATGTTCCTCGTTCATATCGTACTAATCAAATAATAGTCCATGTAATGAGGGCATCACGCCACTTAGAGGCCGATTCAATCGAGTCTATTTCAGAAAGCGGTGTAATGCAGTTCTTTGACTTTAGCTTAGTTTTATTTTAGACTTATTTTATGTCGTTTAGTTGATGTACTAGGTGTTCTTTTTGTGGGCGTTTAGTACTACATCGGTTACCTAAAACTCCCTTCTTGTAAAGCCTATAAAAGGCCCCATTGATTATTTCATTAGATTATTAAATAATTAAAACTTTTTCCAAATTTTCAGGAGTTAAATTCTTGAGTTTATTGGCTCTCGAGTTTTGAATAAGAAGCCCGCGTAAGGGTGAAAACCCGAAATTCTATACTGTTTTAAATTTCAAATTTTAGTTACGATTTGAAGGTAATTGCGATCCAGGATATTTTACATCAATTTGGTATCAGAGCCTTGGTTTCAATCTCCTTAAAAATTTTCTCATTCCAAACTTCTTTTCCACTCTCAAAACCCTAGATCTACATCAAATTTCAAACCTAGATTTCAAAAAAATTACACTGTAGAAAATCACTGGAAATTCCTTTCAAAAATCCCTATTAATTCAAAATTTGCATTGTTCATCTTCAATTCCTCTCCCACCAGCTTTCGTTGCTACCATCACCGTCGTCTCCATCCCACACCACACATCTCCTTCACCAGATCCGTCGCCCAAGCTGACGAGTCAACACCTTCGACGTCCGCCTTCGACGCCAAATCAAGCGTCACCAACGAAGTCGACAAAGACGAAGTCAGATCCCACCAGATCAGAGCGCAACCAACTTCGGCCTTGCATCGCAGTGCCTTCGTCGAAGATCATCAAAGCAGATCTCCACGCCATCGTCCTCGTTAAGAGATCCGTCGGCGCTTCCCTTTTTGAACCGACTTCATCATCGTCCTTATCATCATATCCCACCCCTCGTCATCGATCTCCTCTAGAGCAAGGATTATTGTCACTGCCGAAGCCCTCGCCGACATTATCGGAGCAGTTTGGAGCGGATCGCAGCTGCCAAAGCCTCGTGGAACTTCCAGAGCCTCGATCGAAGCTTCCAGAGCCTCTCCAGCCATTCGCCATCTTCGCTGGGCCCTTGTCAACGCCCAGGGAGTCTCCAGATCAGCTTCTCTGACCGAATCCACCCGAGCGTCGCTGGATCTCCATCGCTGCCACCCTCGGAGCTGGAGTTTCTCTGTTGTTTGTTGCCAAGACCCTAACCAAGATCGAAAGGAGAAAGGGTGATCGGGTGAGAGTGAAGCGGGTTCCCCAAAAAGATTAAATTCGTTCAAGTTTAAATTGTGAACTCGAATCGGGTCGGATCCAGATCGCCCAACCCGACAAGACCGGACCCCCGACCCGGTTTAGGTGACGTCACTACTGACGTCAGCGTCTAGTCATTCTACTTAGTCAACTCAGTCCAGCGAAGTTTTGACTCAGTCCTGAAGCAAAGCAGCGCAAGGTCGTTCAAGGCTCGTTTCAAGTCTAAATCGAGCCGTTTTCGAGGCAGCGGATTCGTGGCAACCAATTCCACGCGCCTATAGCAATCACGTTCAGGTTTGAGTGTCGATCGTCTCCCAGTAATTTTGAATATTCTGTTCAGTTATTCCTACTACTTAATTGAGGTAGCTAGTTATTCCAATCTGTTGAAAGATAGAATTTATTGACTGTTGCCCACTAAATAGTGAGTTGTGAGATTTTAACCTTGAGTGATAACCTGACTTGTATTAACTGTGCAACTAAATTAGTTTGAATTTGTGATCACTTGACTTAATTTGGAATTAATTGTGTTAGCACGTGTTTTTGTCACTGTCTCTACATTACATTTTCTTAATCACTTGTTAATCTACATAGCTTAGAGTTAGTATTATTTATCATTGATCTAATCTCTGACTCCTCCTGCATAATATTCATCTCATTTTAGGATCAGTTAGGATCTTGTGTGTCTACTAGAAGGGGTAGAACTTTTTATATAGGAGAAACTTCGGCACCAATGGACCCTAACATTCAAGATACACTTAACACACTCATTAACAAGATAGAAAAGATAGACCAGCAGCTATAAGAAGTTAGGGATCAGATTGATGTCAATTGTAGGGATCTAGCAACCCGACTTGATATGCTAGAAACCAATTGGAGAGCCATGGAGAAGGAAAAAATCTTAAAACGGCAGTAGGTCATCTAGGCAAGAGCAAGTTCAACCCTCAATACAGTTGACGCTGATGCCAGTATATCAAGAGCGTTAAGTCGATGCTCCTTCCTTCGACAGGCACTTGACCCTCAGGTTTATATGAACTGGCAGTTGGCTATGAAACGCTATTTCCGTTGGCATAACATGTTTGAGTCTAGGAAGATACGATTTACCGTGGTGAAACTAACGGGACAAGCGGGACAATATTGAAAAAATATTGAGAGGATGATGAGGTATAGAAGGAAGACCCAGTGGAGACTTGGGAAAGCATGAAAGAGAAGCTTATGTTAAAGTACGTTCCACCGTCATTCAGCCAGCAATTACTGGACAAGTGGAATCGATGGACTCAACAGAACAAGTCAGTCACCGATTACATTGCTAAGTGATGAATATTTGAATTGGTGCAGAGCAATCGAGTTAGAGTCTCCCGAACAGACCCTATCTAGGTTTAGGTCCGGTCTTAAGGATGATTACCGCTGAGAGCTCATCGCTCAAGGCATCACGACTCTAGAGCAGGCATATTAGCTAGTCACCGACTTAGATGAGTCTAGAGGATCATATTTTCACCGAACTGATTTTAAGGATAACTCTAAGATGGCCACTACTAGCAAGCCAAGCTTTAGCTGATCTTTTCCTGTCCCGAGCAATTCGGCCTCCAGTTCCTCTAGCGTCAAATCAGCATGTCCTTTTGGTACAAAGCCAATCACCTTCGAGAGGAGAACAGTTAGTGAACGAGGAAAGATTAACCCACGAACCCAATGCTATAGGTATTAAGGTTATGGACACCTTACCAGCCAGTACCCGAGCCAAACCAAAACCCCCTTCGTGAAAATTCTCATTGAAGATATAGAAGAAGAAAAGAATGATGGAGAAGTGACAATACACCAACAAGATGATGACTAGGATACCTCTGTCGAAGAGTTGAATACATGGGTACATCAGAATTGTGAAAGCGACAAACCTATCTCCTAGTGTAGGCCGAGCCCAATTAGGAGTGGTTAGGTACACCTTAGCTGAGCCTGAGCCCCTCAACGACTGGAGAAGGACTGTCATATTTCAAACTTGCACAAAAATTGAAAACAAGAGCTGCAAGATGATAGTGGATAGTGGCAGTTGTATCAACACCGTCACGTCGAAGTTAATCACCACCTTGGGGATGAGATCAGTGAAGCATCCAAACCCCTACAAGGTCACATGAATTGATGCCACATCCATAAATGTTCAAGAGAGATGTCAAATTCTTATCCAATTTGCCACGTACATAGATAATGTGCGGTATGACATACTCCCTATGGATGTTAGTCATATTTTTTAAGCTGACCATGATTGTTCGACTTAATGTGACCATATATGGACGTACCAATCGATTCTCGTTCATCTATAACGACAAAAAGGTGAAGCTAATGTTGAATCAATGAAAACCACCAACCCGAGAAAAAAAAGTTGGCAATGGCAAAGGCAAAGGAGAAGTGGATGTTCTAACTCCTGGAAAGAAGAGTGATAAGGGCAAAAGTAAGATGGTAATGAATTTGATTAGCCACGATCAAATTGAAAAGAGCTTGAATGATGATTCTACTTGTTATGCACTCGTGGCTCGAGAGGCTGAGCGAAAGATCGAGTGCAAATTCCCCGGACAATCCTAGAGGAGTTTTCCGAAATCCTCCCATAAGATCTGCCAGGTGAGTTGCCTCCCATGCGAGACATTCAACATGCTATTGACTTAGTCCTAGGAGTAACTTTGCCAAACCTGCCCCACTACAGAATGAAACCTTACTGAACATGTGGAGTTACAATGGCAGGTAAAAAAGTTACTTAACAAGGGGTTCATCAAAAGAGTTTGAGCCCATGTACAGTTTCTGTACTCTTGGCGCCAAATAAGGATGGTACATGGCGTATGTGTGTGGATAGCCGCGCAATCAACAAGATCACCGTCAAGTATCGTTTTCCCATTCCCCGTCTTGATGATATGCTGGATCTAATGTCAGGTACCACAATCTTCTCCAAGATTGATCTTACGAGTGGGTACCACCAAATTAGAATCCGGCCAGGGGATGAATGAAAAACTGCATTTAAAACTAAAGATGGGTTGTATGAATGGTTAGTTATGCCCTTTGGATTGTCCAATGCTCCTAACACCTTCATGAGAGTGATTACTCAATTATTTCGGTCATTTATCGATAAATTCGTAGTGGTACACTTTGATGATATACTGATTTACAGCCAAACTCAGAAGCAACATGTGGGCCATCTGAGGCAAGTCCTCTGCACACTCCAATCTGAGAAGTTTTATACAAACCCAAAGAAGTATGCTTTCTGTACAGATAGAGTTATCTTTTTAGGATTTGTGGTTTCATCCGAGGGAGTTTCCGCGGACCCTGAGAAGGTGAAAGCAATCACCGAAAGGCACAACCCTGAACAATTAGAGAAGTCAGGAGTTTTCACGGGTTAGCCACTTTTATCGTCGGTTTATAAAGAACTTTATGTTATTATGGCACCTATAACGACTGTCTGAAGTGCGAGGGATTCCAGTGGACTTCCTACTAAAGCTTTCATAGAAATCAAGAGGATGGTGACAGAAGCTCATGTTATGCGTCTCCCTGACTTTTCGAAGGCGTTTGAAGTAACATGTGACGCATCGGGAATAGCAATAGGTGATGTGCTAAGTCAGGAGAACCATCTCGTTGCTTATTTCAGCAAAATTAAATGACACCCGACAGTGATACTCCACATATAATAGGAATTTTATGCGATTGTACAGACTTTGCGCTACTGGAGGCATAATCTGTTACCGCAGGAGTTCGTGTTGTATTCGGATCATAAAGTGTTGAAGTACCTCAATTCCCAGAAGAGGCTGAATGCGAGACACACCAAATAGGTAGAGTTTCTTCAGGATTACACATTTGTTCTCAAAACAAGGTAGGAGTTGAGAATAAGGTCACTGATGCGCTCAGCCGGCGTGTTATGATTTTGATAGCTATGAGCACAGAAGTTGGTTCGAGAGATTGAGGGAGGAGTATGACTCATACCCTAACTTTGGGAAAATTTACGGCACATTACGGGATGGCTCCGTTCGTGAATGGACAGTTTTCTACTACAAGACGATTATCTATTCAGATTCTTTAAGCTATGTATTCCCGTACGTCTCTCAGGGATTCTCTCTTAAGAAATACATGCTGGAAGTCTGGCTGGACATTTCGGTCAGAACAAGACAATTGAGATTGTTGAATACCAACTCTACTGGCCGAGTTTGAAAAAAGATGTCGCTAAGATCATCAGCCAGTGTCGCACGTGTCAACTAGCCAAGCAATAAAAGCAAATTGCTGGACCTTACACTCCACTCCCTGTGCCCAATTGCCCTTGGTAAGACGTGAGCCTACATTTCATACTAGGGTTACCAAAAACTCAGAAAAGGCACGGACTCTATCCTAGTAGTAGTTGACTGATTCTCCAAAATGGCTCACTTCATCCCGTGCTCCAAAACCCTTGATGTGTCTCAAGTAGCTATCTTGTTCTTTGATAATATCATCAAGTTGCATGAATTACGTAAAACTATGGTACCCAACAAGGACGTTAAGTTTGTTAGCTACTTCTGACACACTTTGACACAAGATAGGCACCAAACTGAAATTCCCGACAGCTTTTCATCCACAAACAGATGGCCAAACCAAGGTAATAAACAGGACTCTAAGAAATCTCCTTAGGTGTCATTGGGGAAATTTGAAAACTTAGGATCTCATTTTACCTATGGCCGAATTTGCATACAATGATTTTGTCAATAGGACTGCGAGTCTTAGTCCTTTTGCGATAGTAATTGGCTTTAAACCTAAACAGCCAGTTGATTTAATTCCCATGACTCATCATCATTTTAGGGTATCAGACTATGCATCAACATTTGCATCTCATATATATGCACTACATAAGGAGATTAGAGAGAACATTATATAGTTTCTGCAGATTTACGTCGCAGATTAAGAACATTTAATGTCGGTGATTATGTGATTGTCCGCATGAGACCCGAGCGGTTTTCTCCGAGAACTGTGAAGAAATTACACGCGCGAAGCGCAGAGCCATTCCAAATCCTCAAAAAAATCAATTCAAATGCTGATGTGGTGGATCTCCCTCTAGACTTTAGCATCAGTTGCACTTTTAATGTTGAGGACTTGGTTCCGTATAGAGGTATCTTTGATACCCCTTCTGATCCATTCGTGGATGAACCTATGCAGGATCTACTTTCTGAGAGCCCTCCACTATCTTCACTTTCTCCTAAACTATCCAATGCAATAGAAAACATAGATTCTATTTTGGATAATCAGATTGTCTCTACTAGAGACAAAGAGATGTGACGCTATCTCATTAAATGAAAAGGAAGACCTGATTTAGAAATTCTTGGATTATCGAGGACTTCCAGCATCTTGACTCCGACCTACTGGAGCGCTATCAGAGCCGCAGCAGCAGCTTCCCCCCACACACTCGACGGGGTCAAGTTCTTCCCACCGGGGGAAATTAATGAGGATATCACGCCGCTTAGGAGCCGATTCGATCGAGTCTATTTCAGGAAGCGACATAATGCAGTTCTTTGGCTTTAACTTAGTTTCGTTTTTAGACTTTTTTATATCGTTTAGTTGATATAGTAGGTGTTCTTTTTGTGGGCATTTAGTACCACATCGGTTATTTCCTAAAAGTCCCTTCTTTTAAAGCCTATAAAAGCCCCCTTGACTGTTTCATTGGATTATTGAATGATTAAACTTTCCCCCAAATATCCAGTTAAATTTCTGAGTTTATTGGCTCTCGAGTTTTAGGTGAGAAGCCAGCGTAAGAGGTGAAAACCCAAATTTTTATCCTGTCTTAAATTTCAAATTTTAGTCACGACTTGAAGGTGATTGCGATCCAGGTTATTTTACATCACCATAACTACTAGCTAATCACTAAAGAACTTACGGTCATATATGCCATCAAATGTGGGAGTCTCAATCTTAACCTTCCGTGTGACATCATCCTCTCTATTGTAAGGACGGTGCCTATGATCATCTCTATCACCACGTGCATACCTACAATTATCCTTTGCATCACGCACATCTTCATGCTCATCCCTAGTGCTACAGTCATCCCTGAGACCGGTTATCTTCCTCTAAATCATCATGGATCCCAATGCGAGACCGGCACTCGTCGCTCGTGCCTCTAGTGCATCTAACCGTGCACTGAACTCTAGTTTTACGATCCTCATTGATCTTGAAACCCCCTAGAACTCTAGTACCTCATCAACTCAACCCGCTAGGCCATGAATCTTCCAGTTTGTAGACTCCATGACTCCTAGCTATACCTTGACATTAATCTACCAGTCGGTAGACTCCATGACTCCTAGACTTGCCCTAAATTCTTGCCATTGCGAAACATGCAATGACAAATAACCTAGAGCTGACAGGAATGCAGATGCAATAGCAAGCAAACACAAGGATGTAGATGCAAATGCTAGACTCTGAAATATATGTGTGCTCTATATGCAAAATAAAATATTACGAAGGCCAAGTGCTATATGCTGGGAAGTGCAAGTCCTAATACTATGAAAAATGCAGGGACACAAAACTAAAATCTAGGCAAAGAATAAGTATCAAACAATATTATAACCTGAAAAATTACCCAAGAATGCATAGGGTTAATCAAATTTGAGCTTGGCAAAGTCAGAATTTACCCAAAGGAAGCAAAGACGCCCACACGTCTAAAAAAAAGTCCCTGCATGTCTTTAGAGAACTGGTAAAGCCCAAAAGCTAGATATGCTGGGATGTGAAAGGATGTCTCCCACGACTTTAATGCTTCAAAAATGAAGTGAATTAGACTTTAAATGACTGAAAACGGTCAAAGAATCTAACTGCAATAAATCTGAATCAGCTGCAGTTGGGTCGGGTCAGGTCTGTAGTAACCAACAAAAGCAGATCAAATACGACTTGCAAATCTGATCCAGTTGAGTGTAGCAGGGGCAAGTTGGTGAAGAAGTTTCTGTTGAGAATCAAAGAGGGTGTCGCAACTGCAGGCGACAAGGCTGTTGACGGTTGAGGTCGGTGAGATTGGTGGGGCTGAGATTTCGACTTCCTTTCGAGGTTGTCTGCAGATCAGGACGTGGTTCGGTGGAGTTAAGACCAGGTCGTCGACGAGGCCTCCGTCGAGGTCGAGTAGGTGAGGCGAGTGGGACATAAAGGACAGAGAGATCATTGTCAAAGTCGATGTGAATCGAGAAGATCAGGGTTGGAGATCATGAAGTTGGGAGATGGCGGCAGCTGTAGTTGTGGCGGGAGATGCAGGAAAAAAAGGATAGTTGTTGGCAAGATGGTCAGATGGTGACAACAAGATCTCATAGTCAAGGTCTACAGTTGGGGAAGGCAGTCGGAGATTGACAAGATGGCGAGGGGTTTCTGGGTTGGCAAGGTGGGTGCTTGTCGACGTTGAGGGCAGAGAGGGAGGAAGGTGACGACAAGGTGGTGGCGGTGAGAAGATGACGATGGGCTTGGGTTAGGGTTTGGGAATTTTGGGGGATTTTGTGGGATTTTTGAAGGGGGAGATGAACAATAACTCTTGTTTTCAAATTTACAAGGGTAGATCTAAGGCTCTTGAATTTTTTTAGTCAAAGAAAATCAAGAATTTGAAAGAAAATGAGAAGAAAGAAAGCTAGATCTAGGGTTTTCTGGAGAAAAAAAGATTTTAGCCCTAATATGAATTTGACGTGAGACAATAAACATAATGAAATTTTAGGGTTTGTAGAAATTAGGGATCAGGGAAAATCTAGGGTTCGAGCATCACACTAATGCAAATCACACGCCCACTCTTCACGAAACACACACAAGATATTTGGGGAGAAAACTAGGGTTTCTTTGTAGTTTTAATTAACCAACTACGCTCTTTGTAAGTTTCTCCTTCATAGTGAGGTCTTGTTGATAACCTGGTCTTGTCTCCATCCAACCTCATCCGGATCCGCAATCAACCTAGCAAGAAGTCGCGATTTCAGCCCCGTCAATCCCCCGATATCGATCTCGACTGACGCCAGCAGCCTCGTCACCTGCAGCTGCACCCCTCAGTAGCAACTGCTTCACCAACTTGCCCCTGCTTGCACTCAGTCGGATAAAATTTACAACCCGAATCTGACCCGCTTTTGTTGGGTTACAACAGACCCGATCTGACCCGATTGCAGCTGATCCTGACCCATTACATTCAGACTTCTTTTCTTAGGCCATTTTTCAATCGTTTAGAGTTTGATTCAAGTCATTTTCAAGCATGGTCGTGGGAAACAGCCCTTCATATCCCAATAGCTCCCAGTTTTCGGCTTTGCATGAGTTCTCTGAAGACCTTCAAGGACTTTTGTACGCATGTGTGAACGTCTTTGCTTTCTAGGGGTAAATTCAAACTTTGTCAAGCTTGAATTTGATTAATCATGTGCATTATTTAAGTAATTTTTCAGACTTTAATATTGTTTATTAATTATTGTTTGCCTAGATTTTATTTTCTTATGCTTTTATTTTTCATATTATTAGGGCTTACATTTCCCAGCATATAGCAAAACTTGGCTTTAGGAATATTTTATTTTTCATACAGAGCACGCATACATATTTCAGTGTAGCATTTGCATCTGCATTTATGTATTGCCTGCTAATGCATCTGCATTCCTGTCATCTCTAAGTTATTTGTCATTGCATGTAACACTCAGTACCCGGGATACGTACCCAGATACGAGTCCCAAAATTTTTCGACCATATTGTTTAGTTTTCTTCCTGTATGTATTTTTGAGTTGTGATTACTTATATTATTGAGTATCGGATCTGGATTCTCAGACCTAGAGTAAGCGCTGACCCGGACCGGGAACCCGATATCAGCCAGTAGCCCGATTTGACTTTCTGCTAGCCCGATTTGACCGATTTCAATTTCAGACACTGTTTTCTAATATTTTAGATTTTTCATGATTTTTTAAAATTTTTTAAAAATTTTCTGCAAAATCTCCAAAACCGGTGTCGGTCGGCATCGCTAACTGATTCCCGAATTTTAATTTTCAAATGGAATTGAATTTTCAAAAAGGCTTTCACATTACTTCTTAAAATTTCATTTTCTATCTAAATACATTTTTTGAGATTTTTCTAAATTTATCAAATTTGACCGATTCTGGCGTCGGCCGATATCGCCGGAAGATTTCAAGATTTTTAATTTGAAAACTATATTAAATTTCTCGAATCCGATTTCAACGAGTATCTTAAAATAATATTTGCTATTTTTGAGAATTTTTCGGAACGTTTCTGAAATGGTCGAATTTTCACCCTATTTAAATAATAATATTATTTACCGACAATTTCTTTTCTTACTTTTCCTTCTCTATTCCCCCACTTTGTGCTACCAGAAATTATAATAAATAAATTAGTTAATAATAAAAATTTTAAACTATTTTATTTTCTTTTTTTCTTATTTTTTTCTTTTCTTTAATTTTCTTTCTTTTCTTTCTTTTTCTTTTCTTCACTTTGATTTTCCCCCACAACTAATGCTTTGCTCCCTGCCAAAGCCGCCCGCCGCCCGCCACCTACAGCAATAGGGCTGCTGCCACAGCCCAATCACCCCCCTAAATCATCATTCCATTCCTTTCTCATCCTCTATTAAACCACCAAACTTCCATTTCTTTATTCATTTCAAAAAAAAAATCCAAATAAAAAACTCCATCTTCAACAAAACACCCACCAACGCACCTTCACTGGCCGCCGCCTCCACCATCACCGCCCCCGCCGCCGCCCCACCCTAGGCCGGCCAATCACCTCCCCTACAACCCCTCTCCACTCCACCACCTCCTTCAACCTCCAACAACCCTCCACCACCACCAATTTCATCCAAGCCCACCTCCATCACCACCCTTTCTCCTCCAAAATTCACCATCACCTCCACCAATTCCACCACTCCAACCAACCCAACATCATCTCCTCCTCCTCCCCTAACTCCCCAACACCACCAATCATTACCACAACCACCACAACCACCACCACCACCACCCACCAAAACAACAAACCACATAACCAAACACCCCCACCTCCCACTCCTCCCCTTGGGCGCGCGCGCGGCCCGGCCCCTCCCGCCGCCGCCGCCGCCAGGCCGACGGCCACCTCCCCTCCCTCTCTTTTTTCTTTTCTTCTTTCTTTCTTTCTTCTTCATTTCTTTCTTTCTTTTCTCTTTCTTTTCCCTAATAAACACCCACTTTTCCTACATCCCTAAAATACCCTCTACCATTCCCTCAAATTACTACCCTATATTTACAACCCATACCCTCCCTTTTAAATTCCTAATTCTTTTCTAAAAACACCACATTTTCTCTCTTTCTCTCTCCTTCCTACAACTTTCTCTCTCTTCTCTCTCTCCTCTCCCATTCCCTCTCTAATATTTATATAAATATTTATAATTATATATTTTAATATACAACTATGGGCTAGTGGATTGCTCGTGCGGATCGCCGATTTCCTGGGTTTTTAACCGGTATTTCACCCCGGTTTCAAGCGAGTGCTTATTATTAATTTAAAAATAATTACTCTTATATTTATAACATGATATTGATATGTGGATGTTTTAACATGCTATATTTGACACCGATATCTTTCATGCTATATTTGACACATAATACCGGACACGGTATTTGTCATGCTATATTTGACACCGACACTTGCCATGCTATATTTGACACCGATATTTGCCATGCTATATTTGACACCGATATTTGTCATGCTATACTTGACCCGTGACATCTGACACCGGCACTCGGTATTTACACCAGTACTCAGTATTTACACCGACACTTGGCATGTCACACTTGATATATTATTTATGACTCTGGCACTTGGTATTTACACCAGCACTCGATATATAGACCCGGTACTTGATATGTCATACTTGACACCTGCACCTGACACACGGTATATGATATGCTTTCATGTGGTACAAATACCTGGACCTGACATCATGACTCTTGACCGGACACTATCACCCCTAATGCCTGTATTATATGACATATTCATGGCTATCACTTTTACGGGGACTTGGCATGACTATTATATTATTACCAGATATTTGGTACTCCTGGACTCCTGTACTCCCGTATACTTGAACCCCTGAAATAGGGAGGCTCCTGACATTACTCCTGATATTATACTCCTGTTGACCCCCGTAATCGGATAACCATGGATATTGGACTTTTGTGAATACCCCGTGAACATCATTATTTGAGACACTGTTATATTTAAACAACATACACCGGGATGGAAGAAATTGATGGGTATCGATATAGCTTTTGTGTTTATGGTGGCCATACATATGTTGTACAACTATTCCTGTTGGATTCGACCTGGAGGCCACCAGGCGTTTCCGAGGGGTGTACTGGCACCCCTACCCTCTTGCCTGCCTGCCGGGTGTGCTATAATCCCCTGGGTATATCCTGTGGGGAACGGTGACACTCTATTCCTGTTCGGGCGTATGCTAAGACCTTCGGGCATATAGTAAGTCCCGGTGCCTAGCGGTACGTTCCGGCTCAGTACCGGATACTCCTGGACCGTTGTCCGGGCATGCACGGGACCTATTCTAAATATGGTTCGTCGTTCCCCATCAATTTTCAATAACCAACCTCGCTTGACTTGTATGCGGAAGTATATGGCACCGGTCATATGCCGAAACATACAAATTGAACGAGTCTTAATAATAACTTGATAATTGACTTAATGTTACATGAATTCTGTTACTTGCTATTTATGGTAGTTACTCCTTACTTAATTTGATTACATGACATTTAACCTGCTACACTTGCTTTTATTTCATGCCACATAAATTCTAATGTTATTTTCATATTTCACTATTTATTGTGATCACTCCATGCTTATTGATTTGGGTACATTATACTTGACATGATGCACTTGCTATTATTTGTACTTACTACTTGGCTTCTTTTTGCACTCGCTGGGTTGCCCACTAACAACCCTGGATTTGTATGTTCAGATTTGACAGGTTGGACCGAGGTGGACCCATCAGCTGAGAACCAGGCCTACTTCGAAAAGCAGGCGGATCAGCCGTAGCTTCGTCCAGTCTTTCCCTGCTCGCGAGATTCCCTTTCCAGCTCGTGAGTTATTACCTTTTGTACCCTGTACAGTCTACCTTTGTACTATCTAGTGATGTAATATTGATGTAATATTATGTCACTATTGTGATGACTAAGTACTTGTACTATTTTGTATTAGAATGTATAATACCACGTATTTTCGTACTCTAAACCCTGTATTGTGTTGTATTGATGCTTAGCGTACATACGAGACGGTACCATCGCCCTGCGTATGTACGTCGCAGTGGTGCCCCCGTACCCATCAGGATCGGGGCACCACATTGCATGTTATGAAATGATAAGGATTTTAAAGCAAACCTAGAAGTTATGGAGTCTACCGACCGGAAGATTAACAGCCATGTAAACAAAGAGTCATAGAGTCTTCCAACCAGAAGATTGATGACCTAGCACGTCGAGTCGACGAGGAATTTAGAGTTCTAGAGGGTTTTAAAACCAGTCAGGATTGTAAGAACAAGGAGCTTAATACACGGTTAGATGTACTAGAGACATGAGCGACAAGAGATCAGCCCCGCACTTAGAACCACAGTGATTTAAAGGAAGATAAAGCGAGTCTTAGGGATGACTATAGCACTATGGTGACAATGAAGATGTGCATGATGCAAGGAATGATCGTAGGTATGCACGTGGTGATAGAGATGACTGCAAGCACTAACATCATGATAGGGAGGATCATGTCACATGGAAGGATAAGACTGAGGGTCCCACATTTGATAGCACATACAACCCTCAGTTCTTCAGTGATTAGCTAGAAAGCAAGAACCATTATTTTGATTGGTACAATACAAACAAGAAACATAGGGTAAGTTTGCTAGGATAAAGTTACAAGGGTCACCCAAGATTTATTGGATGTCTATAGAGAGGCATTGTGCTAAGCATGACAGGGAATATGGATGACTATGAAGGTTAAACTTATGGAGAGTTCGGATGATTAATTAAAACTATAAAGAAACTCTAGTTTTCTTACCAAATCTCGTGTGTAATTTGTGAAGAGTGGGTGTGTGATTCGCTTGGGTGTAAACCTGAACCCTAGAATTTTCTCAATCCCAAATTTCTACAAACCCTAGAATTCCATTATGTTTATTGTCCTGCGTCACTTGTCCATCTATTTCTTGGGGCCTTCCTATCTTTGCTTCCCAAAACTACAACTTCTGAAAAGACTTCTTTTTAGGTTAAGCACCCAGTCTTGAGTGACAACCATCATTCACATGTACCTTCATCATTTCAAGGTATCTCCTAAATCGTCCACAAATCCAGAAAACATCATTAACATATATACCAATGCATCTCCTAACTCCTCTACAGCCTCCAAATGTTCTTCCTGTAACAATTCAGCTAGTTCTGCAAACATCTACTCCAATATGTTTCACAAATCAGCAGTCTCATCTCCTTAAATGCATGATTGTTCATAATACATTATGCCATAATCTCAGCACATGAGCTCTAGTGCTCTTGCTCGTTATGTTGGCCAAAAGATGACAACTAATTCTTATGATTTTGTGCCATTTCTTATCATCATTCATGAGCATTATCAGGCCAATAGTGTATATGACTTCAACAACAAGCCAACATTCACTATGTTATGCCATCATGGACAAGGAACTTTGAGCTCTTCAACATACACTTGATCAAGATATCTCGACGTATTGACCATGGTTTCAAATATCGGCAAATTCTGATATATTGACAATATTGTATAAATTTGTGAGATACTGATATGATATTAATCATGTAATATTGGCCAATGTCAGATCTGATATTGCCGATACAACTAATATGGCCAATATGGCTGAGATGACAACCATCAGCCGATAATAAAAAAAACCAGATTTTAAACCATGGTATCAACAATATTGGTATATGTCATAAGTATCATTATCAAGCATATTTCAAACCTTACCTTGATTGTTCTCATATTTCACAGTTGATCCTTGTCATGGTTAACTAGTGTCTGGAGTTAAGGTCCACATATGATGCTATCATAGTTCATTCAGTCAGGATCATGACAACCACAATCTTCTTCAATATGTGGCAAACATAACAATCATTGTTGTTGCTATTGGTATCCCCACCAATTTGTTGAAATTAAAGGACGAGCTCTCTCACCTATGAAGCATCTACATGCATGGGACATGGATATGACACGATGTAGAGAAGGCGACACAACAAATCCTTAAAATATAGGATGCAAGAATATGGCATAATGACTATGTGAGTATATATCTGCATGTACATAATACCATCAAAATCCAGGGACATGTTTTGTTAGAAGTAGAATGTTAAACTTTAAAAAAATCTTAATTATTTAAATCTGTAGTTTCTAATAAGTAAATTAAACAAAAAAAAAATCTATCTAATACAAGTCTATACAGCCCCTCAAATATATGTTTGCGAGATCTTTAGGTTTTGTTAACATAATATCCCTGCTAGGATCATTACATGTCTAAGCGACACATGGCTTCATGGTGTCCGGCACACAATCTATGGAAGTTTTTATAACCCAGCATGGCTCTGATACGCAACCTTTTGGTTTTTTTAAAATATGACGCAGCTCTGGAATGTCCAATACATGTAGGAAAAGTGTCGGTGTCTCTTGATTATGTGCTGGACATGTGAACTGGACTTAGAAGTGTTTGCGCTTCATAGGTGCTCACAGTTAAATTCATTATGTGCCCTACAATTAATGCTATCACATGACAATATTTTAATCTCTAGTTGCGTTAATTGGCAGAATAGTGATCACATGGCGATCATTTTTGGCTTAATTTATTATTAGGGAGTTTCAGAATATGCAGGGAATAAGATACTGATTATTATGCTAAAGGTTGAGACTGAGTATGAAATGTCTATATATTGCTGTAAGGTTAATCTGCTTTGACACTTCTCTACACCACAGCTGTCATGTGTATTGCTAGTCTGTGGCTATTGCCACTAAAAGTATGTTTCTAACTGACAAAGAACCACTATTGGACTTCTTCGAGTTATTTCAATGGTTTTGGCAGTCAAACTCTTTATATTAGTTTTGATGCAAATCTAGAGTTTACAAGACAATAAGAAAAGAAAAACTTCCAGCCATGCCATCTTCCTTTTAATGAGGATGAATGGAATTTTCAGAGAATCCTCTGTAATACAAGTATAATCAGGAGTAGGGATATTGTTGGAGGATTTTTCTGTAGATTCATATGGATTCTTCCAAGAAAAACTCAAGTAGGACTTTGAAGTCATATTAGTTCATCAACCTTGTCTAAGAGCATCACCTCTTGACACTGCAAAATAATTCTCACATGTTCTGGTAGTTGGAGCAGAAGCTCACTCTGCCATCATTTATCATTAATATAGTTATCTTTAAACTCCTTACAACCTATTTATAATATCTAATTTCTTCCAATTAGTTAATCAAAATATCATTTGTTTTAACAAACCGATCCACAAGAAAGAATACTTTTTCTGTGCAAATAATCAACCAAGGCTTGGATTGGCTCTACCTTTTCTGTTAAGAAGTGACCATAAAGCACAATTTCCAAGCATCATGAAACATGTTTACAAGGAACTTCACTTCTCAGGCTGGCTGAAACAGTTGCCATGTTTATGAGAAAACATTTCCCATATAGTTTGGACAGCTCATAGCAAATGTGCAAGTTTGTTATAGGGTGTCTTTAATGATAGTTTGACATAAGTTTACTACAAGTAAGTCCCAAGGTTTCATTTCCTAATCTATTTGGTACACAAGTTTAATTAGAGTTTAGAAGTCTTTTAGTCTTGAGAGACGGGTGATTGTTTCCCTTTCAAGGAGCTTTGGAGACTCACCAATAAAATGTGAACTTTTAGATAATCTTATAATATAATTTGGTTAACAGATAACTTCACAGTCTTTTATCATAAAAGTCAGTAACATAATGAATCACATTTGCTTTGTGGATTGGAGTTGTCTTCTTTTCTTTTTCAATATCATATGCACCCACATAGTCATTATCTTCATCATCACTGTTTGAAGACAAACACACCTTTTACTTGTTTTCTGGCTCACAAAGTCACCATATTATCTTTTCAGCCCCTACATCAATCACCTATAATTTATTGCGTCATATGTTACAAGTAAAATCAAACGAATGTATTCATTTATTTTGACAATAAGGAAAAAAATCCTACAAGGTTTACATGTCAAACAGAAAACTACTCCTTGAAATATATAAAGAAGACAAATATAGTAACACAAAAACTGAAAGAAAAGTAGAATGAGAAACAGCTGCAAACAAATGAGATAATACAATTGGATATATTATTTAAAATAAAAAATAAGTTGATGCGGACATCCAAAGAGCGCCACTATTCGAGTTGTTTCAGTCGATTGGAGCCTGTATTTTTATTTATTTGAGTCGTTATTTTCTTTATTTTAGCTTTGTATTTCATACGTGGAGAAAGTCCTCAGTTCTGTAAGCCTATACTAAGGCATGATTCCAATAAAATTGTAATGGAGATTTATTAATGAAAAAAGTTTGAATTTTCTATTTGAAAATTTAAATATGAGATTGAGTGTGAAAGTCCTTTCCGAGATAGGATTTTGAGTGTGAAGCCAATATCTTTTGTTATCTCCTTATCCCCTCTTTCAAAATTCTATCCTTATTTTTTTTTTCAAATTTCCAATTTCCCATTCTCAAAATCCCCATCCACAAAGCTTATTTACAAGCCAAAAAGAAATACCAACCACAAAAAAAAAATCCCACTAAACTCCCCACCTCCCCATGTGCTGCCAACTCCCCTACCTTTTCTTTTACCTGTGGCCCCCACCACCCCACCCTTCTTCTTCTCTCTTCTTTTTTCTTTCACTTACAAGCAAACCCACCTGCAAGCTCCTCTTCACTGGGCAGCACACCCTCATCTTCCCCTTGTCCACACCCTCACGCGCTAAGCAACATCGACATCTCATCTCCCCCTCTCGTCCACCAGCAGTAACAACCACCATCAAGTCTCGTCAACCACAACTAAGCTCCAACACCTCACGTCCAGCGACCCGATATCCCACCAGCAGTCCGCTATCGAGGCCCTGCATCCCCTCGTCCTCCCTCTCTCTCCAACAACCGACAGTACATCGCCACTGATCTCTTCGCAATTTTGCCGAGGTCTGCTGCTCCGCCTCCCCACGACTTCCTCTTCCCCGACGACTCCATCGTGGCTCGTCTCTGCGCTCGATTTACGAGCTCCGCCCGTGTCGAGCACCTCACAAGCGCCCAGACGTCACGGCCTCCTGCACAGCTACGTGCGTGAGCCAGCTCCGGCAACAACAACAACAACGTTGTGCCTGTTGTGTCGCCATCTCTGCTAGACAGCCGCCACCCCTGCAGCAAGTCACAACAACCACCTTACAAAATCAGTAACAGGCCAGTCTCCCCAGATCTGTAAATTAGAGACTCTATAAGATCAATAAGCTCATCAGTACAAGATCAACACGGTAATGGATACCTGAGAACGAACTTCTCAGTAGGTAATTCTATTTAATCAGCAATCAGATATTAGTTGGATTACCCTTCATTTTGATTATCTAGACTTTATCTTTATTATCTGTTGTCCATCATAACTGTGAGTGTGTGATTCTGCTCCATGCTTGTTAATCTATTGATCTTGACATTGCGAATGGAATTAAAAAAATTAGCTAATTATTGTGTGAGATTTCTTAATATTAGACTTATCTAGACACTATAATTGCAAATTATTGTTAAAAATCCACCTTGTGACACTGTTAGTTTTACATAATTCCTACCGAAGATCATATTATTGGGTGAAACATTGCGAGTTCAAGTTTATCACTGATTAACCACACCATAGGGTCCCCGTTTCACATCAATTTAGTATCAGAGCATGATTTAGATAAAAAAATTCTACATCATATGGTTGTTAAGAATTTCATATTTTTCTTTGCGTAAAATAATTTTAAAAATTAAAAAAAATTGCATCTAGTAACTCTCATCCCACCCCTATGAATTCCCAACTTGCCACGGCACTTGCCGCTATAAGTGCTCAACTTGATAACCTGATCCAAACGACGAAGTCCTCTAATCAAATCCTAGATAGGATTATCACTAAAGTTGAGAAGAAGTCTGATAACACCAATTTTCTAATGAATCCATACGCCTCAAATGAACTAATTCAAATCGTTGTTGCCAATGACAGATTAAAGGAAGGTATTCCGGTGATTAGACTCGATCCTAAAAGAATGAAACCTGCAAATCCTACTCTCCCAATAGTCACGCACGTGATAAATGAGTCTAGCGACAAAAACTACTCCAAGCTTAGTCTCACGATTAAGTGTTACAAGTGTCAAGGTTATGGGCATGTTGCTGCCAACTGCCCAGCTCCAATTAAAGCCGCTCAAGTTAGGGGACCACCTGTAACAAATTTAGAGTTCCTTCCTCCTTTACTACCGACACCACCTTCTCCACTTTCTTTACTATCGACTCCGACTGTCATTGTCTGCTCTGGTCGTCAACATCTTCTTCCTCTATTGTCGATACCTACCCTTATGATCACGGAGCTTGTCGATGTCTTATCTGAAGAACCTATTTACCAGATGGAAGAATCAGAAGACTAAAACTTTGACGAAAAGATTAACGGTGTAACCTTAAGGAGTCAAATACTTCGAGTCCTCGTGAAGTCATTCCAGACATTACGGAGTTTACTAATGTCTCTCCTAAAGACAGTGCTCTGAATCTCCCCGAAGTCAACCCTATCATCATGGAATCTGTTACTATTTTTTTGAAGACCTCCCGGATAAGCTACTACTGACGTGTGATATCCAACACGCCATCGAGTTAATTCAAGGAGCTAATCTTCCCGACTTGCCACACCATAAGATGAATCCTATCGCACCTATTGAACTTAAAGAGCAAGTTATGTCACTAGAGAACAAGCAACAGTGCAATGTCCCAATAAACACTCATGTTTATGAGGACAAATGTTGGAGCTAAATAGTGACAAAAGATGTTGGTCAGATCAAGGATGTTACCGTCTATGGTCGATCTGAATCCGAAGACTTAAGGGATACCATTATGGGAGAACCTCACACTCTGTAGATTATCGATTTTTCCTCCCTTACGGTTAAACAAAAAGAGTGTTTTCACTCAGACTTTACCTGTTAAAATATCTCTTGTCATCATTAATAAAGTAATAGGTGAACTATCATATATATTTATGCTGGTAAACCAAATAATCCTTTTGATAGAGGTCGTGAGTATTGACCCACTGAACCAAGTGCCTAAAAAAAATTCATCCAATAGGGAGTCAAGTTACTTTTTTTGCATATGTAGGCACTAAAATGAGCTCTCTGCTACCGTTCATTCTAGAGTATTCTGAGTCTGCATATCTAAGTCTGCATCACATTTTCATACACGTGCACGATCTACACATGGAAAATTAGTGATATATTTGAACAATACAACGCTAACTGTAATTTATGAACTTATATTAGGAAGTTATTTAAAATTCTTAGTGTTCACAACTTAAGATGGTTCAGATTCGTCCGAAACGATTTCCCCCGAAAACTGTTAATGATTTGCATGCTGTAGTGTTGGATTTTTTGAAATCTTGTAGAATTTAAATTACAATATTCATGTTATATCTTTTAAAGATTTTAAAATTAGTCATATTTTCAAGGTTGGGTATTCAGTGGATTACAGGTCTTTTATTTTAACCCTAGCAACCTACTGGTTGTAAGCCTTCCCTGAGTCATTTTTTTTAGAATTCCCACATTAAATCTACTCCCAGATATTCATCCCAATACAGCAGTGAAATATGATAAAATTTTAGATGATTAAATTATCTGGTGTATTCTAATGATATCTGATTGTTTAAAATGAATATTACCTATTGAGTGATGAGTTGCAACAGGTAGACCCAATTGTGTTGAAGTATGACAGGAACTTTCTACACCAAACTCGATGGAGTCGAGTTTCTCTCACCTGGGGAGTGACGCGGACATCCAAAGAGCGCCACTATTCGAGTTGTTTCAGTCGATTGGAGTCTGTATTTTTATTTATTTGAGTCGTTGTTTTCTTTGTTTTAGCTTCGTATTTCTCCTTTTTAGTCCCATATCGACTACGTGGAGAAAGTCCTCAGTTCTGTAAGCCTATAATAAGGCATGATTCTAATAAAATTATAATGGAGATTTGTTAATGAAAAAAGTTTGGATTTTCTATTTGAAAATTTAAATATGAGAATGAGTGTGAAACTCCTTATCGAAATAGGATTTTGAGTGTGAAGCCAATATCTTTTGTTATCTCCTTATCCCCTCTTTCAAAATTCTATCCCTATTTTTTTTTTTTCAAATTTCCAATTTCCCATTCTCAAAATCCCCATCCACAAAGCTTATTTACAAGCCAAAAAGAAATACCAACCACAAAAAAAATCTCACTAAACTCCCCACCTCCCCACGTGCTGCCAACTCCCCTACCTTTTCTTTTTTTCCATGACCCCCACCACCCCACCCTTCTTCTTCTCTCTTCTTTTTTCTTTCACCTGCAAGCAAATCCACCTGCAAGCTCCTCTTCACTGGGCAACACACCCTCATCTTCCCCTTGTCCACACCCTCACGCGCTAAGCAACATCGACATCTCATCTCCCCCTCTCGTCCACCAGTAGTAACAACCACCATCAAGTCTCGTCAACCACAACCAAGCTCCAATAAGCAGCCCGATATCCCACCAGCAGTTCGCCATTGAGGCCTTGCATCCCCTCGTCCTCTCTCTCTCTCCAACAACCGACAGTACATCGCCACTGATCTTTTCGCAATTTTGCCGACGTCTGCTGCTCTACCTCCCCACGACTTCCTCTTCCCCGACGACTCTGTCGTGGCTCGTCTCTGTGCTCGATTTACGAGCTCCACCCGTGTCGAGCACCTCACCAGCACCCAGACGTCACAGCCTCCTGCACAGCTACATCCGTGAGCCAGCTCCGGCAACAACAACAACAACGGTGTACCTGTTGTGTCGCCATCTCTGCTAGACAGCCGCCACCCCGGCAGCAAGTTACAAAACCACCTTACAAAATCAGTAACAGGCCAGTCTCCCCAGATTTGTAAATTAGAGACTCTACAAGATCAATAAGCTCATCAGTACAAGATCAATACGGTAATGGATACCTGAGAACGAACTTCTCAGTAGGTAATTCTATTTAATCAGCAATTAGATATTAGTTGGATTACCCTTCATTTTGATTATCTAGACTTTATCTTTATTATCTGATGTCCATCATAACTGTGAGTGTGTGATTCTGCTTCATGCTTGTTAATCTATTGATCTTGACATTGTGAATGGGACTAAAAAAAATTAGCTGATTATTGCGTGAGATTTCTTAAGATTAGATTTATATAGACACTATATAATTGCAAATTATTGTTAAAAATCCACCTTGTGACACTGTTAGTTTTAAATAATTTCCTACCGAAGATCATATTATTGGGTGAAACGTTACGAGTTCAAGTTTATCACTGATTAATCACACCATAGGGTCTCCGTTTCACATCATAAGTACTAAGCATTGAGATGGATCACACAGGATAAGACCTTTCTGATAAGATTCAACAGTGCACACAGATGTTCTTGTAGTTCAGGCATCTTTCCACCATAGTCCACCATCACCACAGCCCTCAGTCCAGTGCACAAAGCCAAAATATCTGTTAAATTTACTTATCAATTAAAATTTGAGCACTAAAATTGTTCAGATCACCAAAGGTGTAAAATATCACTCAAACAGCAATAGCGGTGATTGCTTCTTTTGACTTTATACCAAAAGCCTGATAACAATGTGTTAAAGCGTTTTAAAAGAGTAGTATGCTATAAAAAAGCCCAAATAGCAAGGTAATAAAGCAAAATGAGATTTTCTATGCAGATTCAGACTAGGGAGTTTTAACATAACTTTGACCAGCTAATACTATAGTACAATTAAATGATGAGTTAGTAAACTAGAAACTAAATCTGATAACCATAATGAGATTATTACCCTATCAAGAATGATTAATGTGTGTATTAACTACAAAAAGGATGGTATCGATTGTTTTCTTTGAGAATTGAGACGGCAATAAGAACAAAGCCTTTGTGCCAAATCTTTCCAGTCGCTTACTTGTGAATTCCTGTATCTCCATTTCAATTCTGTTAAAGGGCACATTCATTTCACATTGTTCGCGTAGAAGATAGTACAACAACCCAACTAAAATCAAAGTCAAACTGAAAGTAGCATAAGCAATCCAAATGCAGCGTACTACTAGCAATGCTAAAATGGCACATTACGGGTTGGGTTGGGAATGTCTAACTGTTCTACAAAATAGAATATAGAGTGTTTCTAAGAAGAACCTAACATTGGACTTTGCAACCAAAAATATCAAGCAACAAGACATCTACTACTGCCCTCAGTGACTGCTGTCTCAAAATCCAGATTAATCAAAAGGTAGTATAACTGTCAGTGTGACTTAAAACCTATCCTTTCTCATGTATTTCAAGCACCAGCAACTAGGATATTTTCAATTGACAGAGATGTCAACTAGCCCATTTCATGCAAGCCATCACTTGAGCGATTTATAACAACAGAGAGAGTGGTGTTGATGTACAATTAAAAACCCAAAGAAATAAATTAATAAACACCCATTCACATTTCAAATAGATTCAGAGAATGTCACATTAGAACACATAATCAAACGAATGGGGTGATTCAACAAATTACTGAGAATCCAAAATTTTGAAAAAAAATCTCAAAACCTCCAGAGTGAGGGAACACTGTTTCCGATAATTTGAATTAGACCCAGAAGCGTAAATGCCAATATAATATTGAAAGGAACAAACAGGAAAATTAGAAAGAAAGAAAGAAAGAAGAAAGACCTGTTTCAAGGCGGCGCTTTGATGAAGGCCTCATCCTCCATTTGATGCGAGAGAGGGATGAATCCAATAGCTTCAGCGTCTCCTCTGCGTCTCCTGCTTCCATCTTGATCAAGCACTGCTCCAAGGTTTCTCAGAAGGGCATGTGCCTTATTTTTTGAGAGGAGAAAAAAGAGTGAGTGCCTTCTATGGTCGCTTTTCTGTCCTTTTTCCCTTGGATTTTTAATAAGTTATTTCTCTTTTGTGTTTTTTTTTTGTCCCTTTTCTAATAAACTCTCGGGTCCAGATCCTGGTACACTGGTAACCCGACCCGATCCGACCTGTCCCGACCCGCACAAGGTCTCCTTATCTTTTCTTATTATCTATCTATACTTCTTATAAAGCACCAGTAGTATCTCCGCCGAGCATAATTTTAGATTACTATCCTACTAGAATAGGTTGATGTATTGAGTCATTGTTATAAGAAACTGTTAATTGATAAAATAAAATCTCAATTAAAAATAATTTCTTATTTAAAAGAAAGAAAAATTCCAATTAGAAACTTCTCTTGTGCTTTTTTTTATTCTCTCAGTCTTTTTCTTTCATGTGCTACTCAAAAATTTTAATTTTCTATAAATAGTCAAAGCGTAAAAAAAATTTCAATTTTCTATTCTAATCATATTCTAATTGTGAAACCTATTAGATTTTAAATTCTTACATACTTTCAACATCGTATAATCTTTTAAGATGCTCTCTTCTAGGGCATGTTTGTTTCGCCGCAAATGGCCGCAAGTCGTAAATTGTAAAATCTCTTTTCTATTTTTCGTTGTTTCTTTCGCTGAAAAACAACTTGCAAAATGCAACTCTCATTTTTTCACTTGCAGTTTCTACAGTTAATTTTGTGGTCATGTAAATCTTACTTTATACCCACATTTTCTCACTTGCAGCTGCTACAGTTAATTTTGTGGTCATGTAAATCTCACTTTATTATTTTATTAATATTTATCCAATTTTTTAATATTTTATTTAGATTTAATATTTTATGAATATAACAATATTATGCTTTAATATAAAATTACTATATATTTTATTTATTTATTTTTAATATAAATAATTACTTTATTGATATTATAATATTCTTTATTATTATATTAATAATTTATTATGTTAATATTGTAATTAATTCATTATAATAATATTATAATAATATTTTATTATAAATATTATAATTATATTTTAGTTTGTTAATTTTATATTTTTATAATATTACAATAATATTATAATAAAATTTAATATTATATAATTTTTAAGTATTTTATAATATTATAATATTATAACAATATTTTATTATTTTTCTTAAGATTTTTAATATTTATGTTTTATTAGTATTCTTAAAATTTTATTAATGTTCTTTAAATTTTCATAAATTTTATAATTATTTATTTGGTTTATATTTTAGTAATATTTTACTAATTATACTAATATTTTATTAATATTATTGTTATTAATAAAATATTAGATTTATTAATATTTTATCTCAAATTTATTAATATAATTTAACTTTCAATAGTTGATTTAATTTAATAGTATTTATAATATTTAAATCACTGCTACAGTTAATTTTGTGGTCAATTTTTTCACTTACACTTTTATGTTACCAACTAAACACCGTAAAATACAATATACTTTCTTATTATACTTTCATTTATCAACCAAACATCGTAAACACAATATATTTTCTCACACTTTCACTTTACCAGCCAAATATCGTAAAACACAATATATTTTTCCTTCTACAGTTCACTTTTTTCATTCTCATTTTACAACTTACGACTTGCAGCCACTTGCAGCAAAACAAGCAGGCCCCTAATCCAAAGAGAAAATAAAGTTAAAATTAGAAGAAAAAAATTGATACAAAGTAGAAAAAACAAAGATATAAAAGAAAAGTAAATTTATAGTTTTTGTTATATTCTTTTTTGTTTTTACTCCTTTTCTTTTTAGATGTACGTTGCTTATCTATTAATAAATATGTATGTGTTTGTACCAAAATAATTTTTTTTAGGAATTTGATAGAATCCACTTAGATAATTTTGTCTGATTACTATGAATTTGATAGCAACTTTTCTATGAAACTTTATGAATTATTTTAAATTACAAGAGCTACTAATTAACTATTTGTGTATGCTGAAAAATCACTGGGTTCTAGAGATATTACCGAACACGAAGTAAAATTTCAAAACAGATGCAAGTTTACACTTTCTTATATTTTGTTTTTATAGTTTTTCTCTCAAGTGTACTTTTATTTGATAATAAATATGTTCTACTATAATTTTTCATCAAACTCAATAGACTCCCACTTATATAATTTTATTTGATAGTTATGGAGTTGATACCAAATTTTGGATTGATAAAAATAGAATTTCAAATAAAAAGAATTTCAGATTCACATGCACTTGATGAAGATGTATTTTACTAGTAAAATAAAATAAAATTGGGTATTTTTCAAAAAAATTTAAAAATCGACCACTCCCAAAAGTATTTCCAAGAACGATCTCTGACACGCCACGTTGGCGGTGGGGCGTTTCACCCTGCCAGCATGGCGCCTACGCTAGCGGGAGCCGATTTTTTTCTTTGTCCGGAGTTGGCAACCCTAGACGAAAATTATATTTTTTTTTTGCCCATTTGTTCTTTATCTGGGGTTGGCAATGCCGGACAAAGACTCCTTTTTATAATTTTTTTTTTTGGTTTTTGCTTTGTCTGGAATTGACAACCCTGGAGAAAGCACTTGAATTTTTAGCCCAAGTTTTTTTTGTCCGAGGTTGCCAACCTCGGACAAAAACCTTTTTTTCTTTTTTGCTTTGTCCGGGGTTGCCACCCCGGATAAAGAACACTTGGGCAAAGAAAAATTTCCCAACTTATACATATTATTCATACGTGTCTCTATATCACAAATATCACAGCTTGTACAAATCTCACAATATCACAAAAACTTCAACAAATCTCACAATATCACAGTATCATAACTCGTATCATAAATATTACAATATCACAATATCACAACTTTCACAATGTCATAATATCACTACTCATATCACAAATCACAATTCATTTCAAATTCATATTATATCAAAATATCACAATTCATATCAAAAAATCTCAAAATAATACAAGTCTCAAAATATCTAATAACAAATATGTTAATGCACGTGAAAGTCTACCACTCCCTCGTCCTCCTCCTCGCCCACGTGTAGGAGCAGCTTGGGACTTTGGTTGCTTGTGTTGTTCAGATGGTCCGGTCTCGTCCTCATCTCCTTGGTGCCATTGATACATCCTAGAAGTGGTTGAGACGATCCAGGCTCGTAATGTCTAAGGACCTCCTCATCATCTTGACGTAATGTGCGTCGTTTATCAACGAGCTGAGATGGTTCTGGCTCGTCCTGCACCGATTCGAACTCTTTATCCAGTGGATGTCGCTCACGTCAGGTATAAAAATCGGCTGGCTTGGCGCACCTGATGGGCATGCAAATTGGCCCCGTGCTATCAGTTCCTCGATGAAAGTGGATACCCAATAGAGTATCGAGACCCTCCGAATCTCCTCCATCAAAGCCTCATCCACCATCTCCCCCACATGCATAAATCCATAAATCTGTATCATAAATTTTATTAAAATGATATTAATATATAACAAATTTAACTTTTTATGAGAATTTTGTTGAGATATTGCCAACTCTTGTTCATGTACAGCAGTAGGCTGGTAAGCGACCTGTGCAGCAACACACTGATCCTCTAATACCAGCTCATGTACTCTAAGGGCAGTGTGGAGTATTCTGGCTCTGATGATTACTCGATCATCCCATCGACTAATATGACCACTGAGCTCCTGCCTCTAATCACACCAACGCTTGCTTATGCGGTTTATCTAAGCCAATTGGTCGATGATTGTACACGTATATTGCAGTATCTATTAATACATTCCTTTGCAATTAATTTGTCTTAATGTCTAAATTGTGCAGGGTGATTATTAATGACAGAAGAGAAGATAATACCAAATAAATACCAGTTAAATCGGATTTAGATGGATCTATTTGGTTAGCTTGGAGAATCAACGAGGATAGACGAGGATAGAGGCAACTCCAGAAGTACAATAACCCTATCAATATACAAATGGAAATCTTTTAAGATTGAGACGTATATTCAAAAGATTTAGAAAGATAAGATACAATCCAACTGAAGATCAAGGGATAAACAAATATTTATCTCCAGTCTTATCTCCAACCTCATCAAAAGATATTTTCTGTTGGGCAAGCGATTTTGTCCATATCTCCAACCATATCTCCAGCCTTATCAGAAAATCTTTTGTATTGGGCAAGTAACTTTGTCCATATCTTCAACCTTATCTTCAATCTTATCAGAAGATCTTTTCTGTTGGGTCAGCGATTTGGTCTCCTCCTCAAATGCGCTCTCTCCTTCCCATTTCTCTTATAATACCACCATATTTAAAATACAAAAGGGCACCACTCAGCAGAGAGTTGGAATTAGGCTTAGGCTTGTAGTTTAACTTAGATTTTTGTTTTTCTTCATATAATTTTATGTTTTCTTTATAGCTTAGATTAGAAAAGAGATTCATGGAAGAATGAGAGGAAAATTTGTATTGAGAGTGACAATAATGTAAAGTTCTTCTTTTCTTTCTTCATTTTTCTATTTAATCAAAAGCTCATTTTTCTTTTTCTTGTTTTTGCTTTACTTTCCTCTGAGGTGGCTTGTAATCCAAGCGAACCCTATAGCCTCGAATCTGCCTTGCTCTTGCAATTGACACTAATGGATCCTCCTCAAAATGAGCAAGGACATATAGAGTCAAGTCCCTCCACCATGCTTTGGGGGGATGAATCCACCCCGGGGTCCTGAAATTAGTGGCTGGATAATTGCCACAAACCTTAAAGAACTGATGTCCAAAGTCTGAGCCACCGCGAGATTTTCTCCTACTGGGATATCTAGAAGTACGTTCCCAGGATGGAGACCTAATATGCAGTGAGGAGGACCTGTCCTTGTGTAATCGGGGGACGGAATTATCAACTTCCCTACGTGAACGGAGTCAGTAGTCCGAGTCACTTGCCACTGCATCTTCCGAGCCCTCGTCACACATTGAAAGAAGGACAAGGGAAAATGCCGCTTGCTAGATGGGAGATAGTACTTCTCACCATCCAATTTGAAAATCCACTGCCCCTCTCCGGCTAGCAGCTAGTGATCGTTGTCTGGCTCTGCATCTCCAAACATGAAGCCGGGATTTCGATAGATTCTTCGGTCAGAATCTTCAAGGGGAGCAGTAGTTAAGATGCTCCTCATGGTGCGCTGATCCCCAGCATGAATAAGTGCATCCCGAGCAGGAGCGCTTCGCTCGCTAAATAGTGAAGCCTGCCCTTAAAACTGCAGGCTGACGTTGCCATCCAGCCCCCTGGCTGTGCCAAAGAGACTGTTCAGAGGACCAGGAGTATAGTGCACTATAAAAATAAGGAGAAACTATGATTAGTTCATCGGCCGAAAGAGAGCTAAAACAAGAATGCAATTTTTGTTAAGGCATAGCTTCGCTCTCCAAGCGAAGCTGGCCTAACGATAGCTTCGCCCCGAAGCTTAGCTTCGCAGCTGAAGCGTAACTTCGCACTCCACACGAAGGCAGGATGCAGGAAAATATTCAAGTATTAGCTTCGCTCTGGAAGCTTGAACTCGAACAACAGAACGCGACAAAGCCCCAGGGGCTAACTTCATCAGAAAGGTACTGTTGCCTAAAAATTATTTTAAGGGCATTAAGGTCCTTTTCAGTTATACTCCAAAGGTTAGCTTCGCATCCTATCATTCAACAGGATGTGAACCGCCTAAGGGATAGCTTCGCCTGGAAGTTTGAAGAAGAGACCCTTCGGTTCTAAGATTCCCAATCAAGAAATCAAGGGAAATTCAGGGAATTGAACTCCCTAAGATCACGAGATCATGATTGATCGCTCTGGATTCATCGGAAGATAGCCAGAAATTGGCTTTAAAAGAGAGATGAAAATCTCTGATCAAAAGGGAAAGATCCCTACCCGCGATAGGTCGTTCGATGACCGGAGGAGGAGAAGGACCCTCCGTCGTAGGGGTTGCTACCTCTTTTCCTGCCCGTCTTTTGGGAGCCATCGGAGAACTGAAGAAGTTCTTGAATTATCAAACGAAGGAGGAAGAAGAAGGAGAGAGTCAGAGTGCTCTGAAATTTAAAGAGAAGTGGTACCTTCTCTTTCAGCCTGATCAGGTTTTTATAGGCTGATGATTGCCTAAATGTCACCTTCTCGAAAGGAGTGCAGGCAGTCATTTCAAATTAATTTGAAACGGCCTAAAGCGCCTTCCCAAGAAGCGTTACTTCAGCCCCACTAAGGGCTAACTCCGCCGTGAGTCCAGTGTTGACTTAGCGCAACGCTTGAATAACTTCGCTGAGAAACATGCCTTAGCTCCGCTAAAAGCACATCTCTACCTTCGCGGAAATTCCGTGCTAGCTTCGTCAGAAATTGGCTCCTGACTTATTTGGAAAACTGTTTTCAGCTTCGCCGGAAATTTAGCTCGGCTGAGAGTTCTCATTTCCTCCTAGGGAAAAGACTTGCCTAAGTTGGTCCACCTCACGTTTTCTTGAATCATAAAGGAGAGAGACAAAGCAGATAAATAGCAGAAAATAAACTTTTATTGATTCAAAAGGGAAGATACATTGACGCTACATCAAGGTGGTTCGTACAACCGAATCATTGCTCCAAAGGCATATAAGTTGTCCTATCTACTTTCAAGGTGATAAGCCAAACCAACTGGACACGAAAGACCTTCCTCCTGCACAAGGCCGTAATCCTTTGCATAATGGCATATTTTGCCAAAGAAGCTGGATCTTCTTTGATGAAAATTGGCAAAGGACCGGTTGCCACCAGAAAGCCGGATCTTCTTTGATCAAAATTGATAAAAGAAGGATCCGAGACCTTACAGGTGACATCCGCTTTCCCGAAGTGGATCATCTCGGATAAGCGACTACCAGCCCCTTCTCGAAGTGGATCGTCTCGGATAAGCGACTGCCAACCTCTTCTGGGAACACGCATCAGCTGCCCCAGTTTGTTCCTCCTGCTTAGGATTAAAGTTTCAACTAGAAAATCAAGAGACAAGTTCCTGGTCTCTTTCATTAAGATGAAAGACTGGCAAGCACAGTTCACTGCAACGCAAACTGGAAACAGGTTAGCAGTAAATCAAAGAAAAATGCAAGCATGATACGCTAAGTCAAATTCTTTGGGCGAAACAATTTATATCCGATCCAGTTAAGGATGGATTTCAGTTAAGCAAAGGATAGCCTCGCTTGCACAGTGATGATGGGCTAGCTCAGCATAAGCCAAGTCATAGCGCCGCCTATGGCAGTTATACTAAAGGAGCGTCAAAAAGAGCCAAGTCCTAGCCTCGTCTATACTGCTAAGCCAGACTGATCCAGAGGGACGCAGTCTTGACCCCACCTATATGGCAAGACTGGCTCAACCTTGAAGAGACTAAGTCCCAATTCTTGCCTATGTGGTGAACTTAACAGGCAGATTCAACAAATCCAGATCAGTCAGATACAAAATGAAGAACAAGGGAAATCAATCCCTGAAGTAGCTGGTAAAGCTAAAATTAAGGAAGTAAGCTCCCTAAAGTTGGTAAAAGTCTCTAGACGACCAAAGCTCACTAGTTCAGAGATCTGAGTATCTTTCTCTGGACAATTAGGAGAAGTCATGAACAGACTGCTTCTCTGCAGAGGACTTCAAGTGTCCTATTTATAGGCCTCATGGCCTAATCGCACCGCCGCTGCTTTAAGCTTAGAAGCACGAGCGAATTTAAGGCATTTACTGAGCCTTGAGAAAGGGAATAGTCTCCCTCAGAAATGCACACAAAAGCAATGATCTCCCTCATTAATGCAAGAGGGGTTATTCTAATCTAAAAAAAGGGGCAACCCTTCTCGAAACTAGCCAAAAGGCAGTTGGCTTCGGGAAAGGAACGACGTTCCAAGACTAATTTGAAGCGAATCTACTTCAGGAGGCTCGAACGCGAAGCCATCCAGATGCGAAGCTACCCAAAATGGCGAAGTTACACGATTCCTTGGCGAACTTATTCCAATCCCAAAGCAGGATTGAAAGTGAAGTTGAACTCAACCACTATGGCGACGTTCGTACTTCACATGCCATCAATCAAAGCAATTCAAAGTATTTCGAAGTCTGAACCATTCCATTGCAGACTTTCGAAAACTTTGAAGGGGTCTTGTTGACACTCTAAAAAGACAAGATTCCTGACTGGCCTGAACAATGTCTAAACTTGTTGACATTTACAAAAGACAAGTGACAGACAAGATGACGACCAGTTCTGTACCCATCTCCGGGGGACAAATCAGCAACTTGGACTCTACTGATCCAGTGAAGCAGACAGTGAGCCCAGATTGTCTTTGAAGAGATCGAAGTAGGTCTAAGATGCTAAGTTAGCTCAACACTTAGCATCACATGAGCCCAAGGGGATAACCTCGACCTGGGAGGCTAAGTTTGTCTAACTTCGCCTTGAAGTTGTTCAAAGCTCTATCGGAGAGCTAACTTACAGCTTCGCCTGAAGTGCTCAGTTAACTCCGCAGAGAGTTAGCTTCGCTCGAAGTCACACACAACCGCGCAGAAGGATGTTCGGTAGCTTCGCCACAGATGTTGTCCAGCTCCGCTGAAGAGCTTTCTTCTGACTTCGCCAGATGCTCCTTCCAGCTCCGCAGTGAGCTCGACGCGACAGCTCCGCTGTGGGTCTTTTATGGTCATCTTTGACCAATTAAATCTCCAGATGAGATCAAATCTATTCAAGATCAAGTCTAATCAAGATCAAATCTGAGATCAATTTGGTAGTTATTTACCATAATCTCTTGACTCTCCTAAAACAAGTAAGAGATCAAGGGAGATCTTTTAATTATTTGGAAAGAATCAAAACAGATCAGGAGATCGACGCTACCTGCTATTCATAACTTCGCAGAAGCTAATTCTAGCCTCGCAGCAAGGCTACTTTTCAGATTTAAACAGATTGACTCAATCTGTTTTTAAATTTTCAAGGGACGATTGTGAAATCACCTAGAGGGGGGGTGAATAGGTGATGGCTATATGATAATGGCAATTATGCGGAATTTAAAATTTAACTCTAACAATTATCACAATATAAATACTTGCAAGAATTAAACAAGGTAAAGGTGCAAGTAATTAAAGAGATAGAGTTAGAAGAATTTGAGCAAACGCAAACACGCCGATATGTTTCCGAGGTTCGAGCCACGCTCTACGTCCCCGCCTTCACACTTGAAGGATTTCCACTATTGAGGATCCCACCGGATCAACAATACAAGGACAACACTTGTCCGTCTCCCGTGATGACACTTCACCACCTTGAGCACACTAGCTCGCCTTGAGGCCGATGCCTCTACAACTTCACTCAATTACAATGGAAGTGATCACACTTGACCACTTTACAAAAGAGCTCACTAAGCACAATCCTAGAACCAAATAGGAGAGTTAGAGTATGGGATTGTGTAGTGCAAAACTAGAGAGAAGTAGAGGAATAGGCTCCAAGTAAGGTGTATGAAATTTAGGCTTTGGAGAGAAAAATCTTTTCTAAAATGAACTTTGAAATCTTTTCACAACTCTTGTAAAATTGCACTTGATAGCTCTAAAATCATTAGTCATTTCATATGAAGTGACCACCTATTTATAGGGGTCAAAAACTGCTCAAGAGATTCGTTGGAGACAAATCCCTAAAGTCAAAGAGTCAGAAAAATAGCTGTTGAGTCTGTCAGAACTTTTGACAGACTACCGGTCGACCGGGTCGGTCGACCGCCAACGGTCGAAAATCCGACCGTTGGGGCTCACCGGTCGACCGGGTCGGTCGACTGGCAATTTCCAGAGAGCAAAGGGTTTGGGCCGGTCGAGTATCGGTCGACTCCCGGTCGACTGATACGCACATGCACAGTTGTGCATGTCGGTCGAGTCCCGGTCGACTGCCGGTCGACCGGTCACTGTGAGTTTCTGAAAAATCAGAATTTACAGGACCTGGACAATTTTGGATTTGGTTTTGGTTCTTGGATAAAATGTTTTGGTCTTGAAAAATCATAGAGTATGAGCATGTGTCATACTACTAGCAAGGTAAAATACTTGGTAAAAATTCTTTGATAAAAACTTGATTTTCCATGAAATATTTTTCCAAAAACTAGTCTTTCTAAAATCGTATTTCCAAAATAAATAAGTTCATTTAAAAGTAAGTTTGGAAATGAAAATAGAAAGTATTTTTGAAGCCAAAAATCACTCTAGAAAATGTGTGTGTGTGATATCCCATATCTCTACTTCTACTATTTAGTTTTGACAAAAATTCTAAAACAAAATAGACAAAATACAAATCTTGGATTCTTTAGCAAGTCTTGATCTTCTTCTTGAACTTTTCTTCAACGCAAATTCCGAAGCTTCCTATGTGCTTTAGCTTGGGAATGCAAATGTTGGGCGAACTCCAAAGTGTGAGTCTTTTAGCGGAGTCGTCAAAATCTGTTTCTTGAACCTGAAATACTTTTAAACAAGATTATTAAATACATAACTAAATACGTTTTGCTATCATCAAAATAACGGGATAATGGCCTTTGGGCCAACAGATTGTACCCCTGCTCTCTCTATAAATAGCCCACCAGAGGTATACGAGGAGAGGGGCACAAACACACGCATAAGAGAGAGCGCACAGGGAGAGGCTGAAAAACGGAGAGAGACGGCTAAACAGATATCTATTCTCTTACTTCTAAGAATTCAGAGAACTACTTTTCTAATCAGGGTGCTGATACCCTAAGACCTCCCTCACAAGGAATCTCCGAAACCAGGCGAGAAGGAATTCCCAAGTGGAGGCAGTTTGAGAAGTAACAAGAGGATTCTACCAACCTTCTGTTCTCCGTTTTCTCGAACTAGACGAGAAGGGAATCCCATCGATCGCATCGTCAAAGAGACAAAGTGGTCGTGCGCGGATCAGACTCCTATTGGCACACTTCTCCAGAATCTCAGAGGAGATCTACTTGTAATCTTTTTAGAATACTTGTAATTTAGCTCCTCGACCCCTTTTTTGTAAGTTTTTCCTTTTGCAAAATCAATGGAAAACATCTATTTATAGCAAATGTGGGGTGTAACCGCCCCCTTGAATTCAGCAAAGCTGAATTAGTCATTAGCTTCATGCGAGGCTCGCAAATGGCCTTGTCGTGAAGCTTTTTGCGAGCTTCTGGAGAAGTTAGAGGGTTCGTGCAAACGTCCTCTTGCCGTTATGGCTCAATCGTCTCCACTTAATGTGGGATGAAGTGGGCAGGTGAACCGCCCACTTAAAGTGGCATTAGTCCCACTAAATTAGTAGGGTTCACCCATTAATCCCTTGTGGGATTTTGAAACGGTTAATTTGATGACCTGACAGAGCCCACTGCGGAGCTAGATAACGCGAAGCTAGATTATGCGAAGCTAAGACTTAGCTCATAGTTTCAGGCAAAGTTACCTTCAGAGCCTCGTACGAAGCTGAGACTCAGCTCATAGCGGAGCTATGACTCAGCTAGGGATAAGGCTTTTGGCGCGAAGCTCCTAGATCAGCCTCTGGCGGGGCTAAATGGAAATTTTCAAGTGAAGCTCTCAGCGAAGCTAGGCGAAACTATAAATTACCTCCCTGTGGAGCTTCATAGCGAAGCTAAACAAGCTTAGCCTCTCAGGCGAGGCTAACCCCTTGGTGCTAATGTGAGGCTGAGTATTGAGCTAACTCAGCGTTTTAAACCTATTTAGATTTCTTCAAGGACAACTTTGCCTTACTGTCTGCTTCACTAGATTAGTAAAATCTGCATTGTCTTATCCCTGATCATCAGCTTTTCTTTTGCTTATCTTTTGTAAATGTCGATAAGTTAGACATTGTTCAGACCGGTTGAAGATAAATGCGGGAGTTCTATCTTTTTAGAGTGTCAACAAACATGTGTAATCAGGATACCGGTATAACAGGATATATAATGTCAGTGAACAGGATACCGGTATAACAGGACATGTAACAAGTATAATATGAGCGTGTTGTTACCGTTTACAATATTTTTCCTACAATTATGGTAACATGGACAATATAGTTATCAGGTAAATGTCAAGTATAATCAGTCAAGTTCTTCAGATAAATTATTATATTCAGAATAAGTAATGACCTGCTGACATGAATAGAATAATCTGGGCAAAATATTTAATCAACTCAGATCCTCAAAGTCATCGATATATCCAAGTCCCAATATATAAAATACATACTCATCTATATCCAACCAACCATCACTATCCAATCTTAATTAAGACCATCATACACTCTCACTTCTATTAAGTTCAAACACAAGATCCAGAAATTCAAGTAACCAGTCAATTATGTATATACATGCCACCAAGTCAAATCAACCCAATTTACGCCTACTCCTCAAGCAATATAGAATCTAAGATGCCTCTATGTCTGATAATCAACATCAACATGACATCAATACTCAAACAGTATAATCAGGGGTAAAATAGGGAATACCCACAACTATGAATCCAACTACATCAATCTCATCAGAACACTGATCAAAATCCTCTAAAACGAACATCAATCCTTATGTCAATTATTTCTAACTTTAACTAAATTTATATCAGTCCGAGTATAAGAAGATCAGTCTTTTAATAAGGTAACTTCATATATAATACACTCTCAGAATACAATGAATCCTCATCTAACTTATCATCAAGTACATGAATATTAAGTTTGATAAGTACTCCACATAAATATGAATCTTTAATCTAAATCATGAGCTAATCAACCTCGAGATCAATCAATTTATATTTTAAGATTTATCACAACTAAATCTGAATCTGAAAAGTTACACATTGTTTTTCATTGATTTTGCAAAGGGGAAAACTTACAAAAAAGTGTCGAGGAGCTAAATTACAAGTAATTGAAAAAAAATTACAGGTAGATCTCCTCTGAGATTTCTGGGGAAGTGTCCCGGTAGGAATCTGATCAGCGCGTGATCACTTTATCCCTTTGACGATGCGACTGGTCAGATGATCGAACTGCCTCCTCTTGGGAATTCCTTCTCACCTGGTTCTAGAAATTCCTTGAGAGGGGGGAAGATCTTAGGTTATTAGCACCATGAATTTATCCTTGTAGGGTTAGAGAAGTAATTCTCTGAATTCTTGGAAGCGAGAGAGTAGATCTCTAATCTCCTCTCTATCCTGGCCCGTCTCTCCTCTCTCTTCGTGCGTTCCTCTCCTCTCCCTTTTGTAAGCCTCTGGTAGGCTATTTATAGGGAGAACAGGGGTATAATCGCCTTGAAAATTTGAAAACAAATTGAGTCAATCTGTTTTGTATCTGAAAAGTAGCCTTGCTGCGAGGCTAGAAACAGCTTCTGCGAAGCTAGGGATAGCATATAGTGCTAATCCCGCTCTGCTAAATGAGGGATACTCCCTTGATCTTCTCTAGTTAATTGAGAGATCTCCCCTAATCTTCTTACTTGATTGGGAGAGTCAAAAGATCATGGTAGGCAACTGCCAAATTTGATTTAAATCAACATGATCTCATCTGGAAATTTGATTTCATCTGGAGATTTGCTTAGTCAAAATGACTATAAAGGACTCGCAGCGGAGTCGTTGCGTTGAGCTCATGCTGAGCTGGGAGAAGCTTCTGGCGAAGCTAGAAGAAAGCTATTCAGCGGAACCAGTCAACCTTTTGCGCGGCTGCGTGGAGCTTCGAGCGAAGCTAACTTTCTGCGGAGTTAACTTAGATTTCTAGGTGAAGCCGTAAGTTAGCTCGCAGCGAGGCTATGAAGGAGCTTCCTGCGATGCTAAGCAACTTTTAGTTTTGAGATCTTTCTGGTGGGCTCGTGCGAGACTAAGTGTTGAGCTAACTTAGTGTCATTGGACCTGCTTGGGCCTTGTCACGAGCTTTCAAGGACGATCTTGGCTTACTGTCTGCTTCATTGGATCAGTAGAGTCTAAATTGCTGATTCGTCCACTTGAGCTAGGTGAAGAACTGGTCGTCGACTTGTTTGCCACTTATCTTTTGTAGATGTCAACAAGTTAGACATTGTTCAGGCTAGTTAGGAATCTTGTCTTTTTTAGAGTGACAACAAGACCCCCTTCAAAGTTTTCGTGAATCTGCAATGGAATGGTTCAGATTTCGAAATACTATGAACTGCTTTGATTGATGGCACGAGGTTGAGTTTAGCTTCGCTTTCAATCCTGCTTTCAGATTGGAATAAGTCTGCCGAGGAATCGTGTAGATTCGCGATTCTGGGTAGCTTCGCGTTTGGGTAGCTTCGCGTCTGGGTAACTTCGCGTTTGGGTTTCCCGAAGTAGCTTCATTTTAAATCAGGGATGGAAGGACGTTTCTTCCCGAGGCTAATTGCTTTTTGCAAGTTGCGAGAAGGGTTGTTCCCTTTTTTGAGGTTAGAATAACCTCTCTTGCATTAAACGAGGGTAATTAGTCCCCTTTCTGAAGTTCAATTAACTTCGTGTGTATTCACGAAGGGAAGGTCTTCCCTTTCTCGAGGCTAAGCATTTAAATGCTTTAACTTCGCCCGCGCTCCTAGGCTGAAGCGGCAGCGGTGTGGTCAGGCCATGAGGCCTATAAATAGGGCACTTGTAGTCCTTCTCAGAGAAACAAACTTTTCTCTTTCTGAAATGTTTGTTTATGATATCTCCTTATTGCCCAGGAAAGGAGACTCAGATTCTCTGAAATAGTGGGGACGCCCACTCTAGTCATTACTCGGCCAAGAGCTGGTGAGTCTCAGTTATCCATAGACTTTACCACTAAACTAGTAATTTTAGGGAGTTTATCTCCCTTAATTTTATTAGCTTTACCAGCTACTTCAAGGATTGACTTCCCTTGGTCTTTGTATTTGGTTGACTTTTAGAAAAGGGTTTCAGCCCTATTTTTCAGCTTCTCGGCGAAGCTAGCATTCTCGCTCTTTTCATGTAGGGTCGTTGCCTTAATCTGTCTACCTGTTAAATCTGCCATATAGGCAAGGCTTAAGACTTGGTCCTTTTAAGGTTGAGCCAGTCTTGCCATATAGGTGGGGACAAGACTGCGTCCCTCTAGGCCAGTCTGGCATAGCCATATAGGCGATGCTAGGACTTGGTCTTTTTTTAGGCTTCTCCAGCCTAACTGCCTTGGGCGGGGCTAAGACTTGGCTTACGTTAAGCTAGTCTATCTTTATTGTGCAAGCGAGGCTATCCTTTGCTTAGTTGAAATCTGTCTTGAAGGCACAACTGGATAGCTTCGCCCAAAGAAAAAGAATTTTGACGTAGCATTCCACCCTCTTTTTGATTTGATGCTAACTTGTTTTCTGTTTGCATTGCAGCAAATTGTGCTGGCCCGTTTTTCGTCTTGATGAAAGGGACCAGAAACTTGCCTCTTATTTTTCAAGTTGAAACTTTGATCATAGATATACTGGAGCAGCTGATGCGTGTTCCAAGAAGAGATTGGCAGTTGCTTATCCGAGATGATCCACTTTGGGAAGGGGCTGGTAGTCGCTTATCCGTGATGATCCACTTCGGGAAGGCGGACGTCACCAATAAGGTCTCAAATCCTTCCTTTGCCAATTTTGTTTAAGGAAAATCCAACTTTCTGGTGGCAACCAGTCCTTTGCCAATTTTGATCAAAGAAGATCCAGTTTCTTGATGGCAAAATCTGCCATTAAGCGAAGGATTATGGCCTTGTGGAGAAGGAAGGCCTTTTGTGTCCAGTTGGTTTGGTTTATCACCCTGAAAGTAGATAGGACAACTTGTATGCCTTTTGGAGCAAAGATTCTGTTGTATGAAAGACAATCTTGATGTATTATCAATGTATCTTCCCTTTTGAATCAATAAAAATGTTTTTTTTTGCTTATCTACTTTGTTCCCCTCCTTTTCGATTCAAGAACACCTGGAATGGACTAGCTTAAGTAAGACTTTTCCTTAGGAGGAAATAAAAGTTCTTAGCGGAGCTAAGCTTCCAGCGAAGCTGAAGACAGATTTTTCAACTAAGTCAGGAATAAGTTTCTGGCGAAGCTAGTACTGAATTTCCGCGAAACTAGAGATGAGCTCTTAGCGGAGCTAAGGCACGTTTCTCAGCGAAGTTACTCAAGCGTCACGCGAGGTCAGCGCTGAACTCACAGCGGAGTTAGCCCTTGGCGGGGCTGACAGTCCGGCTTCTCGGGAAGGCGCTTAGGCGCCATTTCAAATTAATTTGAAACGACCGCCTGCGCTTCTTTTGAGGAGTCAAAATTAAGACATTTTATGTCTATAAAAGCCCGATTGGGCTGAAAGAGAGAGAATCACTTCTCTTTGAATTTTTAGAGAAACAAATCTCTTTTTCCTCCTTCTCTTTCATTAAGATTTTCAGAACTTTTCGGTTCTTCTATGGCTCCCAAAAGACGAGCAGGTAAAGAGGCAGCGACCTCTGCGACGAAGGGGCCTTCTCCTCCTCCAGTCATCAAACGTCCCATTGCGGGTAGGGATTTTTCCCTTTTATTCAGAGATTTTCATCTTTTTGAAGCCAATTTTGGGCTACTTAATGATAAACCCGGAGTGATTCATCATGCTCCAGTGATGTCAGGGAGTCGTTTTCCCTTAATTCGAATCCACCGAATTTTTTAGTGGATTTAATTTTCCTTCAATTTCGTGAATTGAAATTTAGAAACCGAATGGTCTCTTCTGCAAGCTTCTATGCGAAGTTAAACCTTAGAATTGTCTACGTTCCATCACATGGCAGGACGCGAAGCTAGCTCTTAAAGCGTAGCTGGAAAAAGGACTTTAAAGTCTTTAGAATAACTTAAGGCACCAGTGCCCTTATGGCGAAGTTAGCCCTTGAGGGCTTCTTCGCATTCTGTTCAGCGATAGAATGTGAGGCTAAGCTTCTAGAGCGAAGCTAACACTTGAATATTTTCTACATTCTGCCTTCGTGCAGAATGCGAAGCTAAACTGCAGTTGCGAAGCTGAGCTTCAGGGCGAAGCTAATGCTAGGCTAGCTTCGTTCGGAGAGCGAAGCTATGCCTTAGCAAAAAAAAATTTTGCTTTAGTTTTCTTTTTCTTCAGCAAATGAACTAATATAGTTTCTTCTTGCTTTTGCAGCGCACTATACTCCGGATCCTTTGAATAGCGTTTTTGGAATAGCCAGGAGACTGGATGGCAATGTTAGTCTGCAGTTCCAGGGGCAAGCCTCACTATTCAGCGAGCGAAGCGCTCCTGGTCAGGATGCCCTTATCTACACCGGAGATCAGTATACTATAAAGAGTATCTTAGCTACTGCTCCCCTCGAGGATTGTGACCGGAGGATCTATCGGAAGCCCGACTTTATGTTCGGGGATGCAACGCCAGATACCGATCATCAACTGCTAGCCGGAGAAGGGCAGTGGATTTTCAATCTAGATGGCGAGAAGTATTATCTCCCATCTAGCAAGCGTCATTTTCCATTGTCTTTCTTCTATTGCGTGACGAGGGTTCAGAAGATGAAGTGGCGAGTGACTCGGACTACCGACTCCGTTCACGTGGGGAAATTGATAGCTCTTTCTCCCGGTTATACAAGAGCGGGTCCTCCTCGCTGCGTATTGGGTCTCCACCCTGGGAATGTTCTCCCAGACATCCCAGTGAGAGAAAATCTCACTGTGGCTCAGACTTTTAGAAACCAATTCTTCAAGGCTCATGGTAATTATCCAGCCTCTGATTTTAGGACCCCTGGGTGAATTCATCCCCCCAAGGCATGGTGGAAGGACTTAACCTTATATGTCTTGGCCCATATCGAAGAGGATCTGGAGAGGCTTGGACTTTACGAGGCTGTCAAGGCAACCTGTTACGGCATCCAGATGAGCGTAGCGAACTTCTACGCCATCTTCGAGTTGTACTGCCCAGCTAAAGGGAATTTCTTCACCCCTGTAGGCGAATTGGGCATGGCTTTGTACGAGATGTGGGAAGTCTCTGCTCTGCCCTTGGGATCTCTTCTATATGAAGAATATTTCCCGTGTGAGGCGGAAGTGGTACTTTTAGAGAAACAGGAGCCCGCCTTGTTCGAGACTTACCGGGAGTTGATGTGCCATCTTTACATTTGCTCGAGTACGCATGGGAGCCATAAGGGAGCTTTATGCAGTTTGAAGAGCTGGGGAATTATTTGTTCCCCAACTTGAAAGATGCTCCTGAAGTAGCTCACTGCGGGATTGCAGACGAAGACATTTTCCGAAGGATACAAGAACATTCCAAGGGGATGTGATTTTGAAAGAAGACGATGGACCCTATGAGAAAGGTGATATTCTCCGGAGTTTCCATCACCAGGCTCATCGACCAATATCCCGGAGGGCACTTTTGGCTGGGTTTTTATCTGTTTGGCTGAAGAGATGTGTGGTGCCATCTTCTTCTGGCGACGTCATTCTTCCGACCGTCTTATTTCCAACTGTTCGTCTAGTCCACGGTCGTTCCCTTGGACTTCCCCCGGCAATGATGTTTTGTATTCAGCGGGGCCTTCATGCATTGACGGAGGCTTTCTGTAGGCCACCAACGACGAAGAGGGGAAACGATACTATGCTGCCTTGCGACGGACCAAACCCCAGGATCGATTTTCCATGCACCTATTTGATGGCATGGTTCGTCCTTCATTGCCCCTCCATTATCCAAGCTGGTGAGGAACCTCCAGAAGGTGTTCGAATGGCACTTCTTTGTCGGTATGAGGGATGTTCGTGGTCACGGACCTATGTGGCCGCGGTTCGCAAACTGCTGTACCGGCACAACATCTACAGCCTTTTTCGGTGCTTTCCCTACATTTGCGATGCAAGTTATGGAGAAGAATTCATGGATGTAGGAGATGGGCAGACGTCGTTGAGCCGGGGAGTCTTCGAATGGTTGGTTAGCATTCGGCCATCCCACCTGGTATACAGAAGCGGGGATACCTACTACTTGGAGCCCTATGTTTCAAGTCGGTTTGCTTGTCAGTTCGGGTATGACCAACTATATGTAGGTAACCTGAACATCAGCCTGGCCTTCAAGGGGAGCCTCATTGATGGTACTCGTGCCTGGCGGTTCTACATCGCTGGCTATACTGAGGCGCGACTGTGCATGCCGCTGAGGATCCAAATCTTCAGATAACTTTGGGGTTCTGTCAGTGGTACAGAGCTTCGAACTCCACACCAACCAGGTTTTTCTATCGACTCATTTGGTGTGAAATTGATCTCTCAGCGGCTTAAGCAGAAAGTCACCGAGAGGGGCGAAGGCAGGCGGGTCCGTGTGCCAGGCCTCAGAGTGTTCGTCGCCACTGCTGATAGTGAGGCTTCCGACGCGAAAAGTCCCCGCTTTGAGGGAGACGCGGGTGCTGGGGTTTCACCAGAGGCTCCCGGTGGGGTAGGCACAACCCCCATGAAGGACGTGAAAGTAGAGGAGGTGGAGGAAGACGATACCGACGTCCACTTCAAACGAAAGCGGCAAGGCAGATCTCGCAGGACGAGGGTAGTGAAGAAGCCTCATCGTTACACTCTCGCCGTTATTGCAGAGGGTGAATCAACTGCGGTGCCTCATCCTCCCGCTCTGTTAGTCATTAAGCTATCAGCTCCGAGGCAGACTATTGAAAAAGCTGTTCCTGACCTGAGTAAGATCAGTTCCATTCTTGTGATATATACTTATATATATTTCATGCAACTCATTCGTTTATCCTATGACTAAGGAACCGAGATGGCGAGAGAACCGAGAGCCGAAGTTGTAGGAGAACATGGGGATTATTATGATCCTCTGTTCACTTATAAAGAAGACGACGAGGCTAGCTACTTCATCATCTCAGAAGACTCTGGAGGTGACGCGGCTGACGTCGGTCCTTCGAGCGTCGGGACCTCCAAAGGAAGTCCCTTAGCCTCCAGCTCTATAGGAAGGACCACGAGGGTTCGGTGAGTGAAGGTGGGCCGGCCGTCCGTCTTGACTCTACCAAAATTTTCCTATGGAGCCTGAGGGGACTGATGCCGCCGTCGAGGAAGTTCGGAGGAAAACTGCGGTCAAGGCAATTGAGGCGATATCATCTTTCGATAATACTTTGATCTTTTGAGAGTAGTTTCCTCTCGATATTCATTATGCCTTGCTCAAACAAAGTCCTGCCATAGATGTTCTGCCTTTGGGTGCATCGACTCCAAGAGAGCCTGCCAATCTTCCTGAGGGAATCAGGGGTGAAGCAAGTATTTCGAACGCAGCGGATGCTGCCGAGTTGGATGCTTTGTATCACGACCTGCCCTCTTATCAGCCCGAACCGGTTAGTGGAAAAGAGGCTGAGGGGACAGCGGTTGTTGAGCCGATCTCACTTCCAACTATATCGGTAAGTGAGATGCCAGTGGTTTCGCTAGCACTGCCTATCCTGCCGATCGCGGAGTTGAAGTTGATTATCAGTCCTACTTTTCCAACACTGATTGTTGAGCCAGCTCTCCCGAAAATAGTCACCAGCCCTTCTTCGATTGTGGCTAGTGTACTGGTTTCAATTAGGACTCCTCCGAGATCACCGGCGCTTCCTCATATAGCTCTAGCAAGCGCTTCTGCCATCCCTTCTACAGTTATGTCAGTAAAAAACGGTGGAAGATTTGCTTTTAGGGGCCACTCGTTCACCGGGAGTAATTGAAGCCGAGAATGAATTTGTAGCTAAGCTAGTCGACACCTTTTATAAGGGCTTGAAGCGATCTGTTGCTTTAGTCTTGAAGGGCTCGACTACCTCGTTCTCTGCTTTGAAGGTGGTCCTCTCTCGAAGTATTGACAACATTCGAGACTTTGGAGGGGATGACTAAGCTGCCACATTAGAGCTTCTGGTGGAGAGTCTTGAGAGGGATGTAGATGACTGGCGCCGTCTCAGCCATTCAGATTTAGAGTCCTCCGTTAATGAATAACTTGCACACCTTGCTGCTCAAATGCATGAAGCTCATCTTGTCGCTCAGGAAGCAGCTAAGGCAATTTCTTCAGATTTAAAATCGTTGGAGACAAGGAGAGTAGAAATTGGGGATGCCATAGATGCTTCTAATAGTGCTCTTCTCGATGCCGAGGATAAAATTGAAAAGGCCAAGGAAATGATCAAGAAAACCAATCTTCTTTTGTCCAGGGCTGAACCGGTACGTCTTGAGGAGATCACTTGGCTAGAGCAGATTAAAGCTCAAAATGATGAAGTCCTGCAATAGAAGCTAGCACAGAGGGCATCCTTGGCTGAAATTGAGGCACGCCTGTCCCAGGCAGCGAGCTTTAATGAGGCCGAGTTGAGGCCGCAGACATTCATCAGAGCTGCTGAGGAGAGGAAGAATAGGCTGGTCATCCTTGAAGAACGGATCAGGTCCTACGAAGCACCCTCGTAGCTTGTAATCCATGTATCCCTCTTTTGGAATCAATAAAAAGTAATTTTATTTGACTCCTTCTATTGTATTTTCAACTTATTTTATCTTCTGAATTTGCAATTCTTACTTTCAAGTTGTACTATAATGGTATAACTAATCTAATCAGAGGTGATAAACTGATAGGATTAGTTACGAATTTGAGAAATGGCTCAACTCAAATCATATTGAGATGAGGATGGAAGAAATGAGCTTGACGATCTTTACTGTTCAGAGGTAAACATTAACGTAACAGATTAAGGATCATCGGATAACCTGGACATGATGATTAGAAATCACCAGATACGAAGCCTTGTCGTTCAGAGGTGATGAACTGGACATAACGACAAGAAAAGATGAGATTGGATATTCATCGGTTCAGAGGTGAAAAACTGGACATAACCGATTAGAAATTACCATACTCGGGGTGTTTACTGTTCAGATGTGACGAACTGGATATAACAGTAAGCAAAAAGGAGACTTGGCTATCTGTCGGTTCAGAGGTGATAAACTGGATATAACCAGTTGAGAAGCCACCAAGCTCAAAATTTTGTCATTCAGAGGTGATAAACTGGACATGATGACAAAGAAAGATGAGATTAGATATTCATCGGTTCAGAGGTGATAAACTGAACATAACCGATTAGAAATTACCAAACTCGGGGTGCTTACTGTTCAGATGTGACGAACTGGACATAACAGTAAGTAAAAAGGAGACTTGGCTATCTGTCGGTTCAGAGGTGATAAACTGAACATAACCGATTGAGAAGCCACCAAGCTCGAAATTTTGTCATTCAGAGGTGATAAACTGGACATGATGACAAAGAAAGATGAGATTGGTATTCATCGGTTCAGAGGTGACAAACTGGACATAACCGATTAGAAATTACCAAACTCGGGGTTTTACTGTTCAGAGGTGACGAACTGGACATAACAGTAAGCAAAAAAGGAGACTTGGCTATCTGTTGGTTCAGAGGTGATAAACTGGACATAACCGATTGAGAAGCCACCAAGCTCGAAATTTTATTATTCAGAGGTGATAAACTGGACATGATGACAAAGAAAGATGAGATTGGATATTCATCGGTTCAGAGGTGATAAACTAGACATAACCGATTAGAAATTATCAAACTCGGGGTGTTTACTGTTCAGAGGTGACGAACTGGACATAACAGTAAGCAAAAAGGAGACTTGGCTATCTGTCGGTTCAGAGGTGATAAACTGAACATAACCAATTGAGAAGCCACCAAGCTCAGAATTTTGTCATTCAGAGGTGATAAACTAGACATGATGACAAGATGAAGGTGAATTCGATTTTAGGGACCCGTCTATTCAGAGGTGATATACTGGACATGATAAACTAAGACACACTAAACTCTGAATCCGCTGCCAGAAGTAGTCGCATTAACTTAGCAGCTAGCCCACTAGGGACTGCAAGGGTGAATTGGATCTGGGCACCCGTTAGTTCAGAGGTAATATGGACATAACCAACTAAGAGACATCAGGCTCACAATTCGCTATTCAGAGGTAATCGTATTAACATGACAACAAGAACTTCTGACCTTGGTAGAGGGAAGGAGATTAAAGTTATGGACTTATCTGTTCAGAGGTGGCGAACTAGACATGATAATTGAAGTACCATAAGAAGGGAGATCTAGGTACCCGTCGGTTCAGAGGTAATATGGACATAACCGATTAGAAATTGCTAGACTCAAAGCCCTACCATTCAGAGGTGGTGAACTGGACATAACGGCCAAGGAATAGTCCCTACTGGATTGAAAGATGAGACTTGGTTATCTGTCGGTTCAGAGGTAATGTGGACATAACCGATTGAGAAGGCACTAAGCTCAGGATTTTTACCGTTCAGAGATGACAAGCTGAACATAACGGTAAAAGGAATTACCCCATGGGGGGAATAGGATTTGATTATAAATTCCGTGGGAAACTGATGTCTCCTTTGGATATTTTTGGAAGAGATTATCAGAGGTGTATTGTTAACGTGACAACCAAGAAAGTCTATCGGGGACTGAGTGAGAAATAATAGACTTTAAAGAGAGTCTACTAGAGATTTGCTGGGGAGCTGAGAAATATAAATCTCATGAAAGACTATATGTCAGAGAGCTCCATGGGGATTTGTAAAGCAACTTGTCAGAGGTGTGATGTTGACTTGATAAGGATTCATTTACTGTTAGAGGTGTTTGAACATAACAGTAATTTGAGTGGACCTGTCATTCTATTGAAGAGAATGACAAGCGGAGTTTATTCACTGGAGAAGTTGACCAAATTCGCAGGGATGTTGGTTTTATCCACCGGGGAGTAGGCTAGTCTTACTATCAGAGGTTTAATGTTAACGTGATAGGTTAGACTCGTCATTTCGCAAGGAAGAAATGAATACCTTTCTATGTGGTCTTACCATTCCATGGACGGAAATTGGTAAGTGATTTTGGAGAGGGAATCAAATGGGAACATGTCCCTTAAGATTTTTAGCAAATCCTCAGCTGTCAACGGATTTGATATGCCTTTACCAACTACCGTTTGAGTCGGGCTAGCCATGCTATTCCCCTCAACATGATAAGTTGTCAAGGACTTATATTGGGCTTAAAGGCCAACATTTTCCTCTATCCTTAGCCCCTAGCGGCGTTGGATTATTTTGTTACTTTGAGTAACACGATGCTTTCCCTGGGTTCTCACTCTGTAGGTGAGTTGGGGATTAAAGGAGTAGACACGTCTTCCGCGAGATCTTGGTTTGAAGGTCTTGACCAGAGGTGCAATGTTAACTTGATCATGAGAAGGACCCTTATCAAGGATAATACTTCTTTAGGAACTTGTCGTTGATTGGCATCATGAGTAAGTCACCGTCTGAAGTCATAAGGCGATATGCTCCATTTGAATAGACTGTTTCTACCACAAACGGTCCTTCCCATTTGGGCTGAAATTTGCCTTTAGTTTTGTACGTCATGATCATTGGCCGTCTGACGGCTAAAACTAAATCTCCTTTCTGGAAAACCCTTTACTTAACCTTCTTAATAAAGGCTTTTGAGATTCGCGCTTGATACAACTCAATGTGTTGTTGAGCTTGTAGCCGCTTCTCATCTAAGGCTTCGAGCTCTTGGAGACACAATTGATCATTGTCCTCCCTTGTAATTCTAGTCATTAATGCGACTCGTAATGATGGCATCTAGATTTCTAACGGTATCACTGCTTCGCACCCGTATACCAGGAAAAAAGGTGTATTACCTGTCGGGGTCCGAACTGTGGTTCGGTAGGCCCAAAGACATTCACTAGGCTTCTCGTTCCAGTCTCGCTTATTTGATGAAACGAATTTTTTGAGTAGCTTAATGATTATCTTGTTGAATGCTTCCGCCAAGCCATTAGCGGTAGGGTTATAAGCAGTTGATGCCACATTCTAAATCCGATATCTATCACAGAACCGATAGAATACCTTGCTTGCAAATTGGGGACCGTATCATGGATGATCCACCTAGGGACACCAAATTGATGGATGACATGGTGTTTGATAAAATTAACCACGTTAGAAGTTTTAACTTCCAGCAGTGGTATAGCCTCTGCTCACTTTGAAAAGTAATCGGTTATTGCTAAGATAAACCGGTGACCTTTTGTTGAAGAGGGGCTGATTAGCCCTATGACATCGATTCCCCATGCTTTAAATGGCCATGAAGCAACATTTGGATGGAGCAACTCTGAAGGCTGATGTATGAAGTCCGCATGGATTTGACATGCTTTACACCTTCGTGCATACTGGATGGCATCGGCTATCATAGTCGGCCAATAATATGCAAGCCTATGCAATCGGTCCTTGAGTTTTGGATCCGGCTGATGAGTTCCGCATATGCCATCGTCCGCTTCTTTAAGCACTTCTTGTGCCTCTGAATTAGTAAGGCAACGGAGGAGGATACCGTCATATGAACGACGATAGAGTGTCTTTATTATTGGATCATAATAAAAATGGAGAGACCTTCGTCTGATAGATGCCGCTTCTTTAGGGTCATCCAGCAGTAAACCATGCAAAGCATAGTCGATGAGGGAAAATCGCCAATCTCTCAGTTCAAGCTCCGTCGAGATGTTATAGACCTCTTTGGTTCTCAACATATGTTTAGAACAAACAAGGTGTCGAGTAGCCACTGTAAGGTGATACTTGGTGTCGACTGGTAAGGCTAACGTTATCGCTAGTACAGCCAGAGCATCGGTCTTAGTATTTTAAGATCGGGACACATGACTGATATAAAAACCATTAAATAAATTAGCTATTTTGATGACTGCGTGATGATAAGGTACCAAATCTTCGTGACAGACCTCATACTCACCTTTAACCTGATTGATAATCAGTTTTGAATCACCATAAGCTTCAAGGTAGCGTACCCCCATTTCATGGGCTAGCTGAAGGCCAATGAGTGGAGCGTTGTACTCTGCCACATCGTTGGAGCATGATTCTGTCAGAGAAAATGCCCTAGGAAGGATATGATTTTGCGGTGCGATAAACACAACCCCCACACCAGCAATAATCTTGCCTTTAGGGCATGTTCGTGATGCTCCATCAAAGAATATCTGCCAAACTTCATCTTCTGAAGTTATATTAGATTCAAAGACTTCATCTGGAATGTTTTTATGAAGTTTTGAGCTTTTCGGAACCGGATGAGCAGCCAAGAACTCTACAAATGCCTGACATTTACCGCCTTCTGAAGGACAAAGAGCATGTCGTACTGAGATAAAAGGAGGGCCCATTTAGCTAATCTAGAATTCAGTGATCCTGATTTCGTCATAAGAAGACACAAAGGATTCACTCTGAAAATGACATGTATGGTTTGGCCGAACAAATAATGTCGTGTCTTCTGAATAGCAAAGACAAGAGCTAAGCATTCCTTCTCAATAGGGCTATAGCGAGATTCCGCCCCTATCAGAGTCCTGCTCAGATAGTAAATAACCTGTTCATAACCATTATCATCTTTTTGAGCAAGCAGAGCACCAAGAGAATGATCCATAGCTTTCACATAAAGCAGGAATGGTTTTCCTGATGTGGGAGCTACTAAGACTGGAGATTTTGTGAGATATCTTTTGATATCTTCATAAGCTTCTTGATAGGATCCTCAGCTTTAAAAGTAATAGCAGGTACTTTCAATTATACATGATGGCATTCAGAGCAAGAGGGTTGAGTGTCACCCTTAGAGATTTCTGACATATGTGTCAGACATAATTCCGAGTTAGCCAGTGCATCCCTAAGTGCTTCTCTTGTCTCTTTTGAGAGACGAAGGAGCTCGTGTATGGTGATACAAGCTGGAATATTAGCCAGCTGGGCTAATATGTCAAAGCGAAAAGGCATGCTAAGCCCTGGGCCTGAAGGCTTCTTCAGGATATGGTCAAACCAGACTTCTTTCTGCTTCTTTTTTCCCGTTGTCGGGAGCAGAGCCGGTGTGGGTATTTGTATTGACGTCGTCTGCTATTGTGTCTCGTCAGTAACTTTCTTATACTATTTTAAGTATGATTTTTCGGATCGAGTGCCTGTCAGCTGATATATCAGCCTGCGCTGTGCAAGCGTACTTTTCCCCTTCAGAATCACTAAGAGAAGCTGATGTGAGATTGCCATCATCCGACAAGATGGAGATAACATTGCAAGATTTACCCTTTGATTAGATTTCTTCGAATCCCATTGTTCGTCTTGGGTAAGGTCTGGGTGTATCCACATGATTTCCCCTATTTCCAATGTCAAGGAACAAGACCCTTAATCTCTTGAGTTTTGACTGAAGGATGCTTTACTTCTTGCCGTGCTTCAGGGATTGGGAAGGTCCTATCAGGAACTGTGACTTTTGGGGTTTTGCCGAACTCGAGGGTCACCATGTTTGCAGTGACTTTCTTTTGTTCTGATTTCAGAGTCAGAACTCCGGCATCGACTAAAACTTGAATTTTGTCCTTGAGGACAAAGCACTTATTAGTAGGATGATGAACCATCCTATGAAAGAGGAAATAGTTAGGATCGTTCGTGCGTCCCACTTCATTAGGACGCCGAGCATCCGACAGCTTCAATTTATTCCCTTTATGGAGTAAATGGAATATTACGATCACCTGTTCATCTTTGAAGGAGTACTGTTTCGGAGGAAACTTAGACTCCTGATTATTGAAGCTGCTCTTCTTGGCCTTCGAATGAACGTCCCCTAACAATTTAACGAACATAGTCTCTTTCCCTTTGGCTTGGGAAGGCTGCGCTAAGTCGCTGTGCCCCTTATTATTCAGACCCCATTTGCCTTTAGGGGTAGATGGTTCGAACTTCTTAGCTGACTTTTCGGCTATCTCAGCTCGTTCGACTAGTTCCTTCCAGGTATGGGCTTTGACAGCCCCCATACGAATCTCCACTTGGTCTAGAAAGTTATATCTGCATGTCTGCAAGAGCATGGGTAATGGCATCACTACTGGGCACATCAGAGATAAGTTTCTGAACCGCTCAATGTAGTCACGAACATATTCGCCTTTCCTCTGTACGGTAGAGAGGAGTTTGTCCATGGTTACCTCAGTGTCATCCTCATAAAAACGAGAAAGAAATCGAGTTTCCAAGTCAATCCAAGAATTGATAAAGCCCGGAGGAAGGCTTCGGAACCAGTCGAATGCTACCCCCTTTAGGGTGCCGATGAACAGTCTGGCCATAATGGCATCATTGTCTATAACGTTACCGGTCTGAGACTGAAAGTAGTAGATGTGCTGGTTCGACGAGCTCTTACCATCATACGTGTATAGCGTTGGTAGCTTGAACTTCGGTGGGTATGGTACTGAGTCCCATTCCAAGGGGTAAGGACGAATTGCCCCTACTTTCTTCAGTTCGTCCCTCTGGGTGAGGGATGCGATCTGAGCTTGGATGCCTTTAAGAACTTCAGCATCTATAGAAGAACTTTCCTTCGACTTCTCAGTTTTAGGTTGTTCATCGTTATGATGTTCTTCCTCATTATAATTACTCCCGGTATCATTATTATTCCAGTTAGTGAGGAGTTGGGCTAGCATCTGTTAAATGTTGTCTAAGGCTTCTTGCTGGGTGTTGGAGGTTTGCTCTTGAGCTTCCAACCGTCAATGAAGGTCATCATTATCGTTATCAGTCATATGCACCGACACTCTATCTGTTCGTATCAAGCTGACTGTTGCTGAAGAGGTATACCCACTGTCTTCGTCCTCCTCATCAAACCATTGGAATAATCCTCTCATTGGTTCTGGTGAGGTTACTGTAGTTGAGGAGGATGGTTGCTCATGGCTATAAGGTATTGCGACCCTAGATCTGGTGTTTCGGAAGACACCCTCTTCGTGCACCAAGACTTGGCCTAAGCCCCGGCTATAGTCAGGATCTAGAGAACAGAAGGGAGGAGAATTAGCACTATTCGGCGCTCGTCTGCCCCTACGCGGTTCTCGTCCCCTTCCGATTATACTGACGGATGCAGAGGGCAGATCTGGTAGATCTCGCGATATGGTCCTTTTTCGATGCTTCACAGGAGCTTGCACCATAGTCGATCAAAGACTGACTGTCGGTTTGGAGGAGTGGCGGGACTTGGTCCTAACCGACAATGGACTGAGTGGACGGTCACCAACTGACATCCCACTTGTCAACAGGAGGGAGAAGTCTGGAGTGATTCTGACTTCTGCTTGCTTGCTAAGAACTCTCACAAGTCGGACCCAGCCGAGTTTAAGCGACTCAGCGCAGAGGCTCGGGTAGATCGCGCATTGATACGTTCAGGTAATTTCGACACCACCTTCTTGCTCGCGAGCTTTGGAAGCGAAACACAGGATGATGCCTTGTTCTTCTCATCACCACAGAGGTGATTGACACTAGATAGTGCTTTAGCTCCAACTTCGCAGCTAAGAACTTTGGGAGCACCCTTAGGCGCTAAAGCTGCATAAGCACCGCTATCAGTACCCAGGGACGATCCCTTAGCTCTGCTGCAAAGAGCGAACTTAACGCTTGAGGAACTGGGGAGCGAAGCACACTGTGGCGCTTTGTTCGCCAACTTGTTGCGAAGGTGGTTAGCACTGCTAGGTGCTTTAGTTCCAGCCTGGCGGCTGGGAACTCCGCGTGTACCCTAAGGCACTGGCGCTGTGCTTGCTAAACCATCAGTAGCTTCGCTCGTGAGAACGAGGTTGGCGCGAGGAGTTACTGCTCCCGGATTGGGCGAAGTCAGAGTTGCCGCCCTATCCTCGCGGCAGATAGTCTTGACGAAGCAGGCAGGCATTTTGCCTTTATCTTCGAAGGATAGGCGAGCCTGTGGCGTAGCTATGCCTGAAGCTTCACATGGAGCTTTCTATTTTGGCCTCCACATCTGTTTTGGAAGAGGAGATTTAGGTTCACAGGAAACCTGGCTAGCCTCGCGCAAGGCTGAGAGGAGTTGGAAGGAGGTCCTTTCGGTTACTCACCCATCTAGGGTTGGTTTCTGCTCTGAAACCTTGGTCATCGAGACCTTCCTATGCTTCAGTGCGTGGAGCATTGGACTACCTCCAGAGAGGAGTTCCTCGAATTTCCCTTGGTCCAAATGAATGACCAAGTTTTTGAAAGTAACGGGCTCAGGATGCTCACTGTCGCATTGCGACACTGTCTCCTTGTTGCACCAGAAGACCGAGGTCCCCAGCGGAGTCGCCATCTTGTTTTCCATTGATTTTGCAAAGGGGAAAACTTACAAAAAAGTGTCGAGGAGCTAAATTACAAGTAATTAAAAAGAAAAATTACAGGTAGATCTCCTCTGAGATTTCTAGGGAAGTGTGCCGGTAGGAATCTGATCAGCACGCAATCACTTTATCCCTTTGATGATGCGACCAGTCAGATGATCGAACTGCCTCCTCTTGGGAATTCCTTCTCTCCTGGTTCCGAAAATTCCTTGAGAGGGAGGAAGATCTTAGGGTATTAGCACCCTGAATTTATCCTTGTAGGATTAGAAAAGTAATTCTCTAAATTCTTGGAAGCGAGAGAGTAGATCTCTAATTCCTCTCTATCCTGGCCCGTCTCTCCTCTCTCTTCGTGCGTTCCTCTCCGCTCCCTTTTATTAGCCTCTGGTAGGCTATTTATAGGGAGAACAGGGGTATAATCGCCCTGAAAATCTGAAAACAGATTGAGTCAATCTGTTTTGTATCTGAAAAGTAGCCTTGCCGCGAGGTTAGAAACAGCTTCTACGAAGTTAGGGATAGTATATAGAGCTAATCCCATATTTGCTCCGCTAAATGAGAGATACTCCCTTGATCTTCTCTAGTTAATTGAGAGATCTCCCCTAATCTTCTTACTTGATTGGGAAAGTCAAAAGATCATGGCAGGCAACTGCAAATTTGATTTCAATCAACATGATCTCATCTGGAGATTTGATTTCATCTGGAGATTTGCTTAGTCAAAATGACTATAAAGGACTCACAGCAGAGTCGTTGCATTGAGCTCATAGCGGAGCTGGGAGAAGCTTCTGGCGAAGCTAGAAGAAAGCTCTTCAGCGGAGCCAGTCAACCTTTTGCGCGGCTGCGTGGAGTTTCGAGCGAAGCTAACTTTCTTCGGAGTTAACTTAGCATTTCCAGGCGAAGCTGTAAGTTAGCTCGCAGCGAGGCTATGAAGGAGCTTCCTGCGATGCTAAGCAACTTTTAGTTTTGAGATCTATCTCGTGGGCTTGTGCAAGACTAAGTGTTGAGCTAACTTAGTGTCTCTGGACATGCTTGGGCCTTGTCACGAGCTTTCAAGGATGATCTTGACTTACTGTCTGCTTCACTGGATCAGTAGAGTCCAAGTTGCTGATTCGTCCCCTTGAGATGGGTGAAGAACTGGTCCTCGGCTTGTCTGTCACTTGTCTTTTATAGATGTCAACAAGTTAGACATTATTCAGGCCAGTTAGGAATCTTGTCTTTTTTAGAGTGTTAACACACATGAAATGACATAAGTCCCATATCACAATACTAAGATCCAACCATATACATAGGATGCTCAATATCAATAAAGTAACATCAAGAACTACCAAGTACTTCAAATACCACTAAACATATAAGAAACTAATACCTGACAATCTAGCCCTCATCGACTCACCATTCAATCAACATATAATTATTTTGCTAGTTTTAATTCACCAAATAATTGTCCGATAAACACTATACATGAGTGATGCTATCTGTCCTCAAATATGAATTAGATCAGACAATCTACAGATCGAAACAAGTCACTGTCTAAGGTTTTACCACAACTAGTCATGAGTCAATAACGTCGAACAACTAACACATGAAATATACCGAATAGCACTCAAGTAAGTTATATAATCAAAGTGAACACTCACTAGTACCTCTGAAATGATACGGGCAATCATACTGGTGTAATAAGGCAGATTGAAATAAAACAAGCAACACACACAGATACACACACACATACACAGATACACACACACACGCACGCGCACACACACACACACACATATATCTGACAATGGTAAATGAGAATAATACTCACAAATATCATCTCAGAAAATTTTAGTAGCATAATTACATAACAAAATAAGATCATTTCTCACAAAATCCTTATTTAACTGAAGGATGAAAAGAACACTCACCTGAACTCGATCCCAAGTTCAAAGCACTGAACTCATAAGACCCCGATAAATCTACATAGTCTATTCCAATAGAAATTGTTAGAATTTTTTTAAAAAGATGTCTTACTTGAAAGTTTTAAGGAGTTTTAATCTTGATTAATTAGTTTGGGGGTTGGGAATATGGTCCTCTAGATTACATGAATTTAGTAGGTTTAATTTAAACTAATTTATAATTTTTGTTAGATTTTTACAGGCTTATAACAATAAAATCCCTTAACAGGTCTGAATTTATCATTAATGAAAATTAACTTTAAAGTGGATGATTTAAGTTAATTTATATTTCTATTCATCTAAAAATTTTATTATAGATTGTAGAAATATTGTAAACTGTTATTTATATTTTCTCCGTTTTTTAATAAAGTAAGGCATTGCTCAATTTGCTCATCCTTTTGGAATAAGTACTCCCATTCTCTGAGTTATCCTCCTCTTCAGATGAAGACTTGGGTGGATCAGAGTCGGAATGCTTTTCATTCTCGGTGTTCGCAGAGGTTGACCTCTCCCCTTTCTTCCATTTTGTTAGCCCAGAGGCCTTCCACTCTAGTTTTGATGATGATTAACTCAAGTAGTTATGTTTACTAATAATCTTGTGATGTTTAGTTTCAGATCATTAATTAAGATATTAGTTGGTGATTAGCTTCAATAAAGGAGTTTCGAAGCTTTCACTTGGTAATTCCAGAGCCCGAGCATCAAGATCATATATAGCACTCGTTGGAGTCAAGCTCGGTGGATCACGGGTTTGGATCGAGTCGCCTTGAAGACGGAGTTCGTCAAGAAGACTTCGGTACCTTTAGTTTAGTTTGTTTAGATCCATGTGTAAAAATTAGATAGTGTGATGTGCTCAAGTTCACAATACACACACGTTTCATGTTTTGGATTCGGTGTTTTGGCTTCTGGTTTAACCGATATTGGTTTTCATGAATAGATATTATATCAAAACAAGTTTACTTGGTTTTATGTATATTAGACTTGTTCTATATACATGCATGCTTCAACTATTTAGACAAACTCATGTTGATATGCCTATTCATGTGTTTAGGTTTTGTATTTTAACAAAACTTGTTTTTGGAATTATTGTCAAAAACTATGATATATATATATATCTGATTGGTAGTCAAAGTGCATAATTATCATCATATATACCATCGCATTCGCACATTTATTCATATTATTCTGCACATTTATTAATAATTTGTAATTTATTGTGTGCAGGCCTCGAATTATCAATTTAATAATAAATAAAGCCCAATGAAGCCCAAAAGCCCATATTTGAAGCCCAAGAGTCAAAATGCAAATATCAAGTGTCAAAGTGCAAATATACAAGGGCTAGAGTTGCAATTATCAGAGATTAGGGAAGGGTAGACTTCTATCCAACCCTAAACACCTGCAGGATCAGATTAAAAGGCCAAGATAAAGAAGAAATTCGCGGAGAGAAGATTTGAAGAAATCTGGATTAAGGGTAACTTGATTACCAAGTTACCTCGAAAATCCAGATTTAAAAGGCTAGGATTACAATTCTAGAAGCAGGCGCCCCCATGGACGGACCAGGAGAGGCCACGCGCCAAAGCGCGTGGCCAGAAGCCACTAGATTGCCGCGGAACCGCGGCAAAAGCCGCGGATCCGCGGCAATTTGACCTTATCCGGATTCCAAATTTTGTGGCCAGATTCGTCCGGGACTCTGTGGCATTCTGCATCTATAAATAGCACCTGCATTGCAACATACAGAGCGTCCAGAGGCGAGCCAAGGGCCAAAGTTAGGTTTTTTCTAGGGTTTCTTCCTTTGTAGTTAGATTTTCTTTTCTTTTTATTTTAAAGAGAGAGAGAGATGATTATATTGAGGGTGACACTGATGTATCTTCTCTTCTCTGCCATGGATTAAAGCAATAAAGGTATTATTTTGTTTTGTTTCTTATTTCTATGTTTTACTTTTATTCTTGTTTTCTATTTCTTTTTCTCTTTTCATCTCTGTGATTGGTGATGAGCATGCAAGCGATTACCGAACCATAAGTATACCGAAGATCGGGGTTCCAACGATATTCCATGGCGATGTTCTCCTCCTCGAGGCGTATCAACTCATGCTTGCCCAAGGCTTGATGACCTAATGCGACAACGGACTGAGTTCGATCCCAAGGTTCATACGTTCAACGCCTCCGAAAAACGGTAGAAAGTATTAGGTTTTCACTTATTTTCTCCAACTCAAGTAAGTTTTCTTTTCTTCTTTTTTATTTCTTTTTGTAGATTAAATCCATCTCTCTCCATATTCTTTTCTTCGATCCATTGTAAATACCACAACTCATTGTAAATACCATCGTGACTAACAAAATAACTAAAAAAGATAAATTTTTAGAGTATAACTTGCTTAACGCTTCTATCGCAGTCCCTCCTTGAGGATCACGACCCGCATAGCCCTGCTACCGCGGATTAGAACTGATTCCTCGCACGATCTATTCTTAAATCTAATATTCATTATTTTCTGTGCAGGAAAAATCAGTCAACAAATTGGCGCCGTTGCCGGGAGGGACGGTAAGTTATCTCTAAAATAAAAAATTTTTTAACTAATTCTTTATTCTTTTCTGTTTGCAGGTTTGGAGAACAGGAAACAGAAACTTATCGCAGCAGTGGACATATAGCTATCCTGTGCCTCTGCCCTCGAAGGCAGAGCACAAGGACCTGCAACTTTGCCGCGGAAACGCGGCCAGAGCCGTGGATCCGCGGCAATTGCAGTGAATTACTCACTGAATTTTTTTGCAGGTCTCTGTAAATTAAAATACTGCTTATTGATATATTCTGTTTTGTTCTGTGATAAACCTGTATACTGCTAATTAATTCAACAGTAAATTATTTGTTAAAGATAAAATTGATTAGACGTTTGCATATTAGGCACGTGTCTTTTCAATTCCTTTATTTTTACTGTTGAAGAGTGCTGGAGAAGTAAGGTACGTACGCATTGCATGTAGAATAGGACTCATCTCTTGGTTGATTTTCTACTTTGAGTGAATCTTATCTACTTATCTTGTACACTTGCACTAATTCATCTTAAGGGCATAACCCATTAACAAGATAAGGTGGGGATTTCATCACCCTTCCTTAGCCCAAAAATCATATCCCAAGCACTCACTAACCCAAGCCTAACTAAAACTGAGTAGACATTGGCCCTAGGGACATCTCGGACTCAATAGGAGATTATCCTAAGGGGGAACAGTGTTGGAAGTTGACTCTTGCCAAATCAGTGTCTAGGAAGGGGATTGAGGGCCGAAAGCCCGAAGATTGGTGGTTATTTAATTAAGGAACGTCTTTGACGGAAAACCTCCCACCATTCTTGCCCTGACCTGGCTGATTAACTTGTGGTCAAAGTCTGCACCCGACCTCCCATGGACAGTCTAACCAGTTAGGAGTCGTCTAGGTCATAGGTCTACCCTAACTTAGGTTAGAATTTTTCTTTTTTTTGTTTGTTTATTTGTTTGTGTTGTTTGTGTTGGTGTGATATGGCATATAATAATAATTCCAATTTTAATCCATATTACACCCCTAACTATTATTCGGATATTACCAACCCGGCATACCCTAACTTTGACCAATCTAGTGTGCCGGAATGGTCTTATCCGAATGAATATAACCCACACACTCCATCTTATGACTATAATCTTCATAATAATTTCAACTCGTCACAGAGTTCATGGGGTTTCGAGTCCCCCGAGTCTAATTCTCAACCTAATTGTCCTTCATATCCATCTAGTCCACATTCTTCCCAAAATTCATACTCAGATCCACCCATTCAGAATAGAAATCCATCTATCTTGGAAATGATGAGTAGGAATGAGTCCAAGCAAAAATCACCATCAATTTTAGACATGATGATACGTGAGTCCACCGACTCACAAATTTATCACGATTACCCGTCCTATTTTCAAGTCCAATCAGAATATGATCCACCTATCGACTATGAAGGGATGCTAGCTGCCATGACTGAGGCTAAATTAGCCCGTGATCATGACATAGATTTGATGGTGGAATGCTTACACCGGCCGGCTGATTCTGATATCGATGACCACTTGATTAGAGCCGACGAACCAAGTTGCTTGGAACAACAAGTTTCTAATTCAGTACCATCTTGTGAACTTGCCGAAACTTCAAATTCTGATAATTTGGCAAGTTTTTCCTTTCTCGAATTAGAACTCGAATGTGACCTAGATTCTCAAATCTATGATCAAGTTCAAATTCCTGAATCATTATTGACTCCTGTTTTGTTACCCGACTTAGGTAATATTTTAGAGTCAGTTTTGATTCCCACATCTATCATTCCTGAACTTGAATCACCACCATTGAGTCACATTCCATTGTGGGAAGATGATTGTGGACTTGAGTTTCAATTTTTTGACTTGGACCCACTTCTCGAACTTAGCCCGACTCCTGAGCCCTTACTTGATTTGAGCTTCTTCCCTGAGTCAGTATTCGTTCCCGTACTTCCCATGTCCAAGTCAATCATTCCATCTTTTCATACTCCATTTTGGGACAAGGATGTTGAGACAATTAACTCTGAAATTTATTATGAAATTTGGAAATTTGATGGGGTGGAAATTCTAAAAAATGATTATACATATATTTTAGTGGGTTATGTAAGGAAAGTTTCTGGTGGGTTCCACCAAATTATCTGTTATCTTGATTGGGCCGCATTTCGTGGACCAATTAGACCACCTCCGGAACCACCACCCTAAGGTAACTTCCGCCTTCCCTTGTTCTGTTTCATGCATATATGCATTCATTCATACATTGAGGACAATGCGTGAGATAAGTGTGGGGTGGGCTTTACTAACATACTAACATAGGTAAAAACTAACAAAAAAATTTGCTATAAAAAAAAATCTCTGAAAAAAAAAAATTTTATAAAAAGGACAGTATTTTGACTTATTTTTTGAAAGAAATCTAAGTTAGTTTTAAGGATTAGGAAAATCATGATTAGGATTTCTAAAAACTTGGTCAAAATAAATAAATTGTTTAAATTTTAGGTATAGGAGGAGAAATTGAATAAATAATTAGTCTTGATTTTTACCTTAATGAAATGTGCATACCAATGCATATCTAGGATTCTAAGACAAAGACCTTGTGCCTCATAAAAAAAAATAATAATAAAAAAAAAAGGAAAAAAAAAAAAATAATTCACCAATTAAGCTGATACATGTGCCTCAAGAAGCATAAGTATTCATGCCTAAAGGTGAGTAAATAAAATAAAGTCCTTAGTTTTGGGGCCTAATTCACTCGAATTTGAGTCCGCGGGGTGTTTTCTCACTTGGTGCCCTAAAGCCAACCGGTTTGGGAGCCACCGACTTTAAGTTCGCTACATGGGTGGATTAGAAAGTCCGAGGGAACTAAGGAAAAATTACTTATATGTACTAACACATCTAATAATCAATTAGTTAGGTATTAGGGCCTCAAGAAGCCTTGATACTTACACGAAAGAAAATTAGATGATGTTATAAAATACTAAAGAGGCATGAGAGTCCAAGTTAAGGAATACCTAGATTCACAAGGGTGCGTATGACTTTTGGTAACGAAAAAGACTATATTAGAAATTCAATTTTAATCCTTACCTAAAATGAATAACAATTGACTTTATAAAGACTAGGTTTGAAGAATGAATAAATTGAGGATCCTAAAAACTTATTGACTACTTAGTCTCTTCAAATATAATTCAAATATTTTCCTTTTTATGGATTTTGTGGGTGCAATCCGCTGAAAACCCTCACGAGACAACACTCGTCCTCTAGGGTAACCTAGAGGTTTAACGGCTTGTTGCACGTGCTAAGTGCAATCGTGATTCCTACGAAAGTGAGTTAGGTTAGATTAACTTTTTCTTTTTCTTTGTTTTTACTCGAGGACGAGCAAAAAGATAAGTGTGGGGGTGTGATTGGTAGTCAAAAGTGCATAATTATCATCATATATACCATCGCATTCGCACATTTATTCATATTATTCTGCACATTTATTAATAATTTGTAATTTATTGTGTGCAGGCCTCGAATTATCAATTTAATAATAAATAAAGCCCAATGAAGCCCAAAAGCCCATATTTGAAGCCCAAGAGTCAAAATGCAAATATCAAGTGTCAAAGTGCAAATATACAAGGGCTAGAGTTGCAATTATCAGAGATTAGGGAAGGGTAGACTTCTATCCAACCCTAAACACCTGCAGGATCAGATTAAAAGGCCAAGATAAAGAAGAAATTCGCGGAGAGAAGATTTGAAGAAATCTGGATTAAGGGTAACTTGATTACCAAGTTACCTCGAAAATCCAGATTTAAAAGGCCAGGATTACAATTCTAGAAGCAGGCGCCCCCATGGACGGACCAGGAGAGGCCACGCGCCAAAGCGCGTGGCCAGAAGCCACTAGATTGCCGCGGAACCGCGGCAAAAGCCGCGGATCCGCGGCAATTTGACCTTATCCGGATTCCAAATTTTGTGGCCAGATTCGTCCGGGACTCTGTGGCATTCTGCATCTATAAATAGCACCTGCATTGCAACATACAGAGCGTCCAGAGGCGAGCCAAGGGCCAAAGTTAGGTTTTTTTCTAGGGTTTCTTCCTTTGTAGTTAGATTTTCTTTTCTTTTTATTTTAAAGAGAGAGAGAGATGATTATATTGAGGGTGACACTGATGTATCTTCTCTTCTCTGCCATGGATTAAAGCAATAAAGGTATTATTTTGTTTTGTTTCTTATTTCTATGTTTTACTTTTATTCTTGTTTTCTATTTCTTTTTCTCTTTTCATCTCTGTGATTGGTGATGAGCATGCAAGCGATTACCGAACCATAAGTATACCGAAGATCGGGGTTCCAACGATATTCCATGGCGATGTTCTCCTCCTCGAGGCGTATCAACTCATGCTTGCCCAAGGCTTGATGACCTAATGCGACAACGGACTGAGTTCGATCCCAAGGTTCATACGTTCAACGCCTCCGAAAAACGGTAGAAAGTATTAGGTTTTCACTTATTTTTCTCCAACTCAAGTAAGTTTTCTTTTCTTCTTTTTTATTTCTTTTTTGTAGATTAAATCCATCTCTCTCCATATTCTTTTCTTCGATCCATTGTAAATACCACAACTCATTGTAAATACCATCGTGACTAACAAAATAACTAAAAAAGATAAATTTTTAGAGTATAACTTGCTTAACGCTTCTATCGCAGTCCCTCCTTGAGGATCACGACCCGCATAGCCCTGCTACCGCGGATTAGAACTGATTCCTCGCACGATCTATTCTTAAATCTAATATTCATTATTTTCTGTGCAGGAAAAATCAGTCAACAATATCTTCATTGAATATTGGACTTATATCCATATGCAACATGCTTCAAAGTGTTTAAGTATCATGTTTTTGTATTTGGATGAGTTTTGGACAAAACAAATTTTCATTTGAAAAATCCAAGTTTGGAAAAAATACGGATTTTAGTTTTCGGCAAAATTTCCATAACACGAAAAGAGTTCAAAATGTTTGTAACTTGGTTTGATTTTTACTCAAACAAGTTTGTATATCAATGTATTATACTGAACTTATTTTTGTGGATTTTTAGAGTTTTTATGGGATTTTATAGGTAAATAAAAACCTAGTTTTCAAGTTCTGAAATCCCTGTTCTGGCTTCTTCCGATCGACCGAGTTAGGAGTCGGTCGATCGGGACGGTCGACCGACGTGCACGCCAGTTTTGGCTGGAGGGCCGGTCGACCGAACCGGTCGACCGTCCAGAGAGCTCTGCTCTCTGGAAAGCCCCAATCGACCGGGCCGGTCGACCGACAGAGAGCTCCGCCCTCTGTTCCAGGTCTCGGTCGACCGGGCCGGTCGACCGCTGTCCCAACGGTCACTTTTTTGACCGTTGGCGGTAGACCGGGCGGTCGACCGCCAGCCGCCATGAGCAGAAATTTGCTCTAACGGCTAGTTTTTGTTGGAGGGCTATTTAAGCCCCATTTGTTTGGGTTTTTGGTAAGGTTTTTAAGAAGAAAAATTTCCCTATTCTCTGGTTTTTAAAACAAGTTTTTAAAAGTGTTTAAGAGCTTAAAGATTTCATCTTTATTGTTTTTCAAGGGTTTGAAAAATTCAGAGAAAAATAGGTTTTTTGGGATATTGCTTTAGATCTTCATTTCTATTATATTGCAAGTGTTTTCCCAAGGATTTTTCTTTGTTATTTGATTTCCAAAACACCTTATTTTCCACACTTGAGCTATATCATTCTATCCTATTCTATAGGATCTTATTTGTGGGAAAATTTGAGTTTGTGGTCTTTGAGATCACCTTATTGTAACCACCCTTTCTTGTTGTATCCCTCTTTGGTAGAGGTTGATTTGGGTTGTGGTTTGCTCCCTCTTGGTGAGGTGGAGTTGGTATTGGATTTGTATCCCTCTTTGGTAGAGATAGATTGTGGTTGTTTGGCTAAGGGCCTACCCCTCTTGTGTGAGGTGGTGATTGTATTGCCTTGGTGGAGGTTGTATTGGTTGAGAGAGGAGTTCGGTACTCCTAGTGGATTGGAAATCCTTCTCGGTGAAGGCGGGGATGTAGAGCTGGGTGCTCGAACCTCGAAATACATCTTCTTGTTTGCATTTGATTAATTGGCTCTCAACCCTCTCTCTCTTTTATTTGAAAAACACCTAGAGGGGGTGAATAGGTGTAAGTGCTAATCTAGGAACTAAATGCGCTAAATGCGGAAGCTAATGCAAATTTTGCAACACACTTGATACAATCAACAAGAGTAGCCGAATTCCCGTGAAGGGCTCTGGACTAACTCCTCTTGATTCCTCCTGAATGGGTTGAGGTGCTATGTGAAGCTCTTGTTGATTAAGTATAAGTGAGGCACACACACAATCAAGCCAAGCATATAAGGATGAGCAATATGAAAGATGCAAGGCAATACACAAGCAAATATGATATGTATGATGTGAATGAAATATGATGCTTTGCACAAAATAAGAGAGAGAGTTTAGAGTCAAGTGGATCAAACGCTAAGACAAGATATGTTTCGAGGTTCGAGCCCCTAGCTCTACATCCCCGCCTACACCACCGTGTAGGATTTCCAATCCACTATAACGTCCACCGAGGACTCCCACCGAGGGAACCTTCACCGAGAAGGATTTGTTACAACACAAAGAGTACCGAACTCCTCTCTCAAACACCGCCTCACAACCAAGGGTAGGCCCGTAGCCAAACAACCAACAACCAATACCTCTACCGAAGAGGGTTACAACACCAACTCCACCTCTCACTAGAGGGAGCAAACCAATCACCCGATCACCTCTACCAAAGAGGGATACAACAAGAACAAGGGTGTTTACAACAAGTGGTTTCTTTCAACCACAAACAATCTCTCTTCTTTTCTCTTTTTCCACAAAACAAAGGATCCTAATAGATTAGGATAGATGATAGCTCAAGTGTGGAATCAAGGTGTTTTTGGAAACATGCAACAAAGAAAAACTAATTGGGAAGTCTCTTGTAAAAGATAGAAAATGAAAGATCAAATCAATATCCCAAAACCTAGTTTTCTTTGATTTTTCAAAAACCCAAAACAATACAAAGATGAATCTTTTTGGCACAAAACTCTTTTTAAAACTCTTTAAAACAGTAGAGAAAGTCTGAAAATTTTATCTCTAAAAATCTTGGCCAAAATCCCAAAGAATTGGGGTTTATATAGGCCCATCAGAAAACTAACCGTTAGGCTGATGTGGCAGCCTGACAGGCTAACGATCGACCGGCCCGGTCGACCGCAAACGGTCCGAAATGTGACCGTTGGGCAAACACGGTCGACCGACACGGTCGACCCAAACAAACAGAGAGCACTGCTCTCAGTCCCGTCGACCGCCCGGGTCGACTGTCCCAGAGCTGCCAAACGTGCACAGATCTGTGCACATCGGTCGACCGGCCCGGTCGACCGACTTCACCCAAGTCGACTAGGTCAGTTTGACTAGTCGACTGGTTGAAGCCTGGAACAGAAAACTGGGTCAGAAAAACAGTTTAAAAATATTTTGAAAAATCTTTTAACACTTCTAAAAATCACCAATACTTGTTTTAACATTTTATATTAAAACACAAACAAGTGATAAAAATTTCAAGACATATATCAATCATATCAATTCATTTTTGAGTCTTGCAAATTTTATCAAAACCAACACTTGTATTTTTATCAAACTTGACTTTTCAATACATGAATAGGAAAGTCAAAATAAGTTTGTATAAGTCATTTAAGCATGTATGTATAACTAGAATACATCTACTTATACATATAAACCATGTAAACTTGTTTTGATCAATCATTCATGAAAACCAATTCCAAAACATGAAAACGTGTGTGTATTGCACTTGAGCATATCAACTATACTAAGCTTTACAAATTGGATCTAAAACACACTAAACTAAACTGGATACCTAAGTCTTCTTGACGATCTTCATCTTCAAGTAGACCCGATCCAAAACTCCATCCATGGGCTAGGCAATGTGTGATCTTGAAGCTTGAGCCCTGGAATCACATGAAAAGCTTCTAAACTCCTTTGTTGAAGCTAATCACCAACTAATATCTTGCTAATGATCTGAAACTTAAAATCACAAGAATATTAGTAAACATAACTACATGAGTTAATCATCATCAAAACTAGGGTGGAAGGCCTTTGGGCCAACAATCTCCCCCTTTTTGATGATGACAAAACTCATGGAGTTATATATGCTTGGATTAAAGTTAAGCTTTAAAGAAGCTCCCCCTTAACTCATGCATAAACAAATAAACAAAAGATATGCAATGAATGTACATAAACATGTATGCATTAACATGCATAAAACAAATAAACATGTTCTAGAAGCTCTAGATACCAATTAAATTAATAAAACATTAACAAAAATACTAGATGCTCTAGATACCAATAAAACTTAATATATGCAAAAACATAAGCATGCATATATAAACCAAAATCTTTCTCCCCTTTTTTGTCAATCATCAACAAAGGGGTAAACAATCAAAACAATAAATGAGGGGTAAAAATCTTTCTCCCCCTTTTTGTCAATCAAAACAATAAAAAATGTTCTTCCCCTTTTTGTCTAAAAACAAAAACAAGGTCAATAAGGGGTGACAATCAATTAGGATATCAATTAAAAATATGTCAATGAAGCATCTTGATACCAATTGAAAGTAAACAAAGATCAATAAATGTTATATGCTATATACATTCATGAAGAGAAAGACGCTAAGTTAGCCTCCCTACACATATGCATTACATGAAGGAGGGATGTTAAGCCCTAATTCACATAACACACATTATGTAATGCATAAGAGGAGATGTGAAGCTCCCCCTACACACGTGTACCACATAAAGAAGAGATGTTAAGCTCTTCAATACAAGATACACTCATCATGAATCTATATGTAGAAGAGATGTTAAGCTCTCCTTGCATATAGTCAATATAAATCAAAACTTTTGTATTTTACTTTAAACAAAATTTTTAGATACCAATTTAAAACCCAAGACATCTTGATATCAAAAGATAGTAATTTTTTTTAAGCCAAATAAACAATTGAAATGACTATTTTCTATCATAAAGTAAGGGAGTGGAAAACTAAATACCAATTGAAATATGAAAATCGAATTTTCTCCCCCTTTATGAAATACTAACAAAAATTATGGATACTTTTATTTTAACAATCCTACACATAGTTTTTTTTTTTAAAAATCAATTGAAAAATCAATTGGAAATTAAGGTTTGAATTACGAATACCAATTGAAAGCTAAATCAATTGAAACAAAGTTGAAACTCAAGCTCTAGCATAAACAAAATTTGTGCTTAAGATATAGAAATATAATAGCACAAATAAAACAAGTATATGTGTATGAAATAGAATGAGTACCAATCACTAATAGATGATACCAATTGAAAATATACATACACAAACACATATGAGTATACAAAAGAATCAAATTGATACCAATTGAAAGAGTTCAATGATACCAATTGACATAACGATAAAAGCATGGTATAACTCATATAACTACCTCCCATCTCATGCACAAGTTTAAAATGATTTTCAATATAAACATACAAGGCATGGACTCCCATCCAACCTCCCGTAAAGAGTAGGGTTTTCAAAATAGATTTGAAAAATAAGCTTTGTTTGAAAAACTCTACCAAAATGAAGAATACCGTAACTAGTTAAATGGAAAATCTTTTAAACTAGTACGAAATCCTTCAAGCAAGGAATACACCAAAATAGTTTTTCATAAAATATGAAATCCACAAGATAATCAACACTCTAATTCAATTAGGCATAAATATGACTCATGAAACAAATATGAGCAAAATATAAATATGAGTGTATAAATAAAATGTGTAGATCATAATCATGAAAATATATAATTTAGTTCAATATTCCTTGAAACAAGAAAACATGAAAATCATCAAAACTTATTTAATCTTCAAAGCATATGTATGTCCTATACAAATTAAAGTATACATACATATCCAAACACAACGAGTCCACAAAGATATATGCATGAAGGCACGTGGCTCAAAAGGATATATATGTATAATAATAATTTGGATAAAATAGACATATACATGAAGTTAAACAAATAAACACGAAATCAAGAAAAACTAAATATTCATCAAAACAAATTTCATTTCAAGGTATATGTATGAATTGTCAACACAATAAGTATACATACATATCTGTAAACACAATTGAGTCCATATATAGATTTGCATGAAAGGCAAATGACCCAAGGGGTATACATGTATATCTTAAAGTTTGGCAATACAAACATATACATGAAGTGAAACACACAATCATAAAATAAATCTAAAAATAGGAATACAAGTTTAAAATGTATGGATCATCAAAACTAGACTATACTAGCACATCTAATGGGTTCAAATACGCATTCAAGCTCAAACATATATAGATTTATTTGTGGTCCATTATATGCACAAATATATACCTAGTCTTAATGAAAACTAACATTTAAACATATATTCAAATCATGTAGCATCAAAAATAAGATAAAATCATCATGATAAATTTTAAACATGATTATTATGTAAATTCACATGTTATTAAACTTATGATAAACATGATAGCTAAACAAGGGTGAGAACACTAAAATAATGGTCCATATTAAACATGGGTGTCTCAAAATGCTAAACATGTATGTCAAGGATTTAATAATCATGGCATTTTCATACTAATCACTAAACAATGAAACATGCTATAAACAATGAATATGAAAGCATGTAAACAAAAATTAGGAGTTAGGAATCGTTACCAAAACCTAGAAGGCAACTTCCCTTGTCTCCAAAACATGGTGGTCCTCTCCACCAAATCTTCCCTTGAAAGTGATGCATCCAATTGATTTCCTTTAAGTACGGAACGCATCCACTCCAAGGTACGGCAACTCTCACGTCTTGTGAGAGCCCACACCTACATTAAACAAAGAAGGGGTGGTCTTTGGTACCCATATCTTCTTGGGTCCATGTGGGTTAGTATCTTCTCTAACCCAAACAATCTTCTTTGCTAAATTACAATCATGTATACGATCAAAGCAAAATTTAGTAAGGTGGCCCTTACGTCCACAATGTGTACAAGTGTACACATGAGCATACATGTGAGGAGTGTGTCCGTGAGAAGCATGTGTATGCCGTGGAGGGTGTGCATGCATAAAAGATGGAACTTGTTTCTTTCGAAACAAAGTTTCCAACCGTGAGTGGTTCATGGCACATTGGCTCATAGTGGAGCCCAAACAATTAACCTTCTTCTTAAGCAAACAAATATCATCATTAATCTTAGAAGAAGAAGTGTGGCATGCAATAGGTGAAGTGTGTGATACTACCCTAGTATGGCAAACATGAGCATCAATCTTATTTTGTAAATCAACATTTTTCTTTAAACACACATCTAAATCATTTGAAATAGAAATAATTTTATTTTTCAAAGCAACATTCTCCTTTAAGACAAAATCAACTTTTGAAGACAAATTTTCATTTTTCTTCAGAATAACATGGCAATCATTTTTAGTTTTTAAAAACTTATTTTCTTTAAGTGCAAGTTCTAATTGAGATCTCAATGAATCCCTTTTATTATAGACCTCAATCTTCTCTTGCAAAATATTATTAAGTTTAGAAGACAATTTTTCATTTTTAAAGCAAAAGTCTTCTTTTTCAACAAGTTATATTTTTCAATTAATTTTTCACACACAATAGATAGTTCTTCATTCAAAGCATGGGGATCAATATAATCATTTGAAGAACTAGCACAATCATCATTATCTAAGTGGGGTTCCGAATGTACCTCAAGGGAGTCATTCCCTTAGATCATCAAGCATTGTGAGTCGGGCTCTCCACTAGATTCCTCTTCTTGTTGGATAGGCGTTTAAGCTTGGAGGTGGTGGTGGTTGTCAAGATATTCACACTGCAAAGGCGGAATCAATGTTAGAAACACGCATAAGATAATCTTTAGGAAGTGTGCTTCTAATGGCCTCAAGGGCTTGTGCATTGGCCCCTATATACTTGCTATCACTAAGGAAGGATTCCTTAGTAATGGTAAGGTGAACCTTATAACCTAGGGTTTGAAGGTAAATGGCCATCCTAGTCTTCCAAACAACAATGTTTGAAGGGTCAAAACTAGGTGGGGTCATGAAGTCCATGAAAAAAAACTATATGTGTGCAAACACGCAAATACAAACAAGATTAGCGATCAAATGGATCTCACTCCTAGGATGTTAAGCCTAAGTATCAGGAGTACTAGCTCTGATACCAATTGAAAAACACCTAGAGGGGGGGTGAATAGGTGTAAGTGCTAATCTAGGAACTAAATGCGCTAAACGCGCGGAAGCTAATGCAAATTTTGCAACACACTTGATACAATTAACAAGTGTAGCCAAATTCCCCGTGAAGGGCTCTGGACTAACTCCTCTTGATTCCTCTTGAATGGGTTGAGGTGCTATGTGAAGCTCTTGTTGATTAAGTATAAGTGAGGCACACACACAATCAAGCCAAGCATATAAGGATGAGCAATATGAAAGATGCAAGGCAATACACAAGCAAATATGATATGTATGATGTGAATGAAATATGATGCTTTGCACAAAATAAGAGAAAGAGAGAGTTTAGAGTCAAGTGGATCAAACGCTAAGACAAGATATGTTTCGAGGTTCGAGCCCCTAGCTCTACATCCCCGCCTACACCACCGTGTAGGATTTCCAATCCACTATAACATCCACCGAGGGAACCTTCACCGAGAAGGATTTGTTACAACACAAGGAGTAGTACGAACTCCTCTCTCAAACACCGCCTCACAACCGAGGGGTAGGCCGTAGCCAAACAACCAACAACCAACACCTCTACCGAAGAGGGTTACAACACCAACTCCACCTCTCACTAGAGGGAGCAAACCAATCACCCGATCACCTCTACCAAAGAGGGATACAACAAGAACAAGGGTGTTTACAACAAGTGATTTCTTTCAACCACAAACAATCTCTCTTCTTTTCTCTTTTTCCACAAAACAAAGGATCCTAATAGATTAGGATAGATGATAGCTCAAGTGTGGAATCAAGGTGTTTTTGAAAACAAGCAACAAAGAAAAACTAATTGGGAAGTCTCTTGTAAAAGATAGAAAATGAAAGATCAAATCAATATCCCAAAACCTAATTTTCTTTGATTTTCTAAAAACCCAAAACAATACAAAGATGAATCTTTTTGGCACAAAACTCTTTTTAAAACTCTTTTAAAACAGTAGAGAAAGTCTGGAAATTTTATCTCTAAAAACCTTGGCCAAATCCCAAAGAATTGGGGTTTATATAGGCCCATCAGAAAACTAGCCGTTAGGCTGATGTGGCAGCCTGACAGGCTAACGGTCAACCGGCCCGGTCGACCGCCAACGGTCCAAAATGTGACCGTTGGGCAAACACGGTCGACCAGCACGGTCGACCCAAACAAACAGAGAGCACTGCTCTCAGTCCCGGTCGACCGCCCGGGTCGACCGTCCCAGAGCTGCCAAACGTGCACAGATCTGTGCACGTCGGTCGACCGGCCCGGTCGACCGACTTCACCCAAGTCGACTAGGTCAGTTTGACTAGTCGACTGGTTGAAGCCTGGAACAGAAAACTGGGTCAGAAAAATAGTTTAAAAATATTTTGAAAAATCTTTTAACACTTCTAAAAATCACCAATACTTGTTTTAACATTTTATATTAAAACATAAACAAGTGATAAAAATTTCAAGACATATATCAATCATATCAATTCATTTTTGAGTCTTGCAAATTTTATCAAAACCAACACTTGTATTTTTATCAAACTTGATTTTTTAATACATGAATAGGAAAGTCAAAATAAGTTTGTATAAGTCATTTAAGCATGTATATATAACTAGAATACATCTACTTATACATATAAACCATGTAAACTTGTTTTGATCAATCATTCATGAAAACCAATTCCAAAACATGAAAACGTGTGTGTATTGTACTTGAGCATATCAACTATACTAAGCTTTACAAATTGGATCTAAAACACACTAAACTAAACTAGGATACCTAAGTCTTCTTGACGATCTTCATCTTCAAGTAGACCCGATCCAAAACTCCATCCATGGGCTAGGCAATATGTGATCTTGAAGCTTGAGCCCTGGAATCACATGAAAAGCTTCTAAACTCCTTTGTTGAAGCTAATCACCAACTAATATCTTGCTAATGATCTGAAACTTAAAATCACAAGAATATTAGTAAACATAACTACATGAGTTATTCATCATCAAAACTAGGGTGGAAGGCCTTTGGGCCAACATTATTTGTGTATTGCACCATTTATATTGTCATATCTTATATGCTTGTGTTGTGCCTTGCATCTAATCATATTGCTCATCATATATTCTATGCTTGGATTGTTTGTGTGTGCCTCACTTGTGCCTAACCACGAGAGCTTCATATAGCACCTCAACTCTTATTCAGAGGAATCTAGAGGAGTTAGTCCAGAGCTCTTCACGGGAAATTCAGCTACACTCGTTGGTTGCATTAAGTGTAGTTGCAATTAGTTTTAAATTTCTGCATTTAGTTCATTAGATTAGCCTTATCACCTATTCACCCCCCTCTAGGTGATTTCAATTGGTATCAGAGCCTATGCTCCTGATATTAGGTTTAACCACCTAGGAGTGAGATCTTGGTTTGCTAATCTATCATTTGTTTTTGCACACGTATATGTTTGCACACACTCATGGATTGCTTGTCACCACCCATGTTTGATGTTTCCAATATTGACACATGAAAATTTAGGATGTCCATGTATTTGAAAACCCTAGGCTTGCATGTTTTCCTTACCGCTACCAAGAAATGCTATCTTAGTAATCGCAATCATATAGGGGCCAATACTCTTGCCCTTGAGGCTATTAGAAGAACGCTTAATAAAGATTATCTTATGCTTGTTTCTAACTATGATTCCGCCTTTTTAGTGTGGAACAAGTTGATTTCCTCCGAGCTACAAACGCCCAACATCATGGAGGATGAATCTAGTGGAGAATCCGAGCCACAATGCTTCATGGTCCAAGGGAATGACTCTCTTGAGGTATATTCAGAATCTCAATTAGATTGTGATGATGCTAGTTCTTCAAGTAATGATCATATTGATGCCAATACTTTAAATGAAGAACTTTCTATAATTTGTGAAAAATTGATAGAAAAATATAATCTTTTGAAAAAGAAGACTCTTGCTTTAAATAAAGAAAATAAAAATTTGTCTTCTAAAATTGATTTAGTTTTGCAAGAGAAGAAGATATTTCAAGTGAACGTGACTCACTCAAATCTCAACTAGACCTTGCCAAGGAAAATGAGTTTTTAAAAATAGAAATGATTGTAATAATGTTTTGAAGAAAAATAAAGTTATATCTTCAAAACTTGATTTTGTTGTAAAAGAAAATGATTCTTTGAAAATAAAGATTGCTTCAATTTCAAAGGATTTAGAAGTTTGTTTGAAGAAAAATGAATCTTTGAAATTTAATATTGATTCACATGTTTGCCATGCTAGTGTAGCTTCACCTAGCTTATCTATTGCATGCCACACTTCTTCTTTAATTGAAAATGATATATCCATGCTTAAGAAGAGTGTAGATTGTTTGGGCTCCACTTTGAGCCATTGTGTTTTGAGTCATACACGTTTGGAATCTTTGTTTCGAAAGAAACAAGTTCCATCTTTGCATGCACACCCTCCACGGCATACACATGCTACTCACGGTCACAATCATCACACGATGTATGCTCATGTGTACACTTGTACACATTGTGGACGTAAGGGTCACCTTGCTAAATTTTGTTATGATCGTATAAATGATTCTAATTTAGCAAATAAGTTTGTTTGGGTTAGAAAAGGTACTAACCCTCATGGACCCAAAAGAGTATGGGTACCAAAGACCACCCCTATTGTATTTGATGTAGGTGTGGGCTCTCGCATGACGTGAGAGTTATGGTACCTTGAGGTGGATGCATTCCGAGCTTCATGAGGACTATTTGGATGCATCACTTTCAAGGAAGTTTTGGTGGGAGGACCACCTTGGTTTGGAGAACTAGAGAGGTGCCTTCATTGGTTTTGGTATCGATCTCTAACTCCCGTTTATATTTGCATGCTTTTCATGTCTTTGATTCATAGCATGTCATGTTTTATTGTTCATTATGCTTATGCCATGTTTATTAGATTAGTGATGTACATGTTTAGTTATTTGAGACACTCATGTTTAATATGGACCTATATCTATGTATTCTCACTTTATTTTTAACTAATATGTATGTCCTAAATCTAATGCACATGCATATACATAATGATATATGTATGTTTATGATTTTTGTTTTGTTTTGATGCTTCATGCTTTGATGTTTATAGATTATTATGTTAAATGCCATGATTATTAGATCATTGACATGCATGTATAGCTTTCGAGATCACCCTTGTTTATAAGGACCCATATGTTGTGTTCTCACCATTGTTTAGCTATTATGCATATCTTAGTTCTAATAGCATGTGGATTTACATAATGATCGTTTTTCATGCTTATCATGTTGATTTATGTCTCGTTTTATGCTTTAAGTTTTGAATATATGTTTAAATGTTAGTTTTCATTAAGACTAGGATTTATACTTATACATATAGTGGGCCACAAATAAATTTTGTATGTTTATGCTTGAACGCTTATTTATACCCATTAAATGTGCTAGTATAGTCTAGTTTTGATGATTCATGCATTTGACTTGTATTCCCCATTTTAGACATGTTTTATGATCATGTGTTTTCACTTCATGTATATGTTTATTTTGCCAAAACTTAAAATATACATGTATACCCTTGAGTCATTTGCTTGTCATGCAAATCTTTATATATAGACTCAATTGTGTTTAGGGATATGTATGTATACTTCTTTCTTTGTCAAAATATACATATGCCTTGAAGTATAAACTGTTTTAATGAAAATTTAGTTTTTCATGTTTTCATATTTAAAGGAATTTCAATTGAGCCTATTGCCTATCTTTCATGATTATGATCTTCACATTTTATTTGTATACTCACCCTTCTTGTTTACTCATGCTTTATTTTCATGAGTCATATTCATGCTTCATCGACTTTGAGTGTTGGATATCATGTGAGTTTCATGTTTCATGAAAAATACTTTATTTTTATTCCTTACTTGAAGGATTTCGTACTAGTTTACAAGTTTTTCCATTTAACTAGTTCGTATTCTTCAATATGGTTGGTTTTTCAAACATACAATATTTTCAAACCTATTTTTGAAAACCCCTACCTTCCCAAGGGCGGTTGGCTGGGAGACCATGCCTTGTATGCTTATTATTGAAAATCATTTTAAACATGTGCATGAAATGGGTGGTAGGTTATATGAGGTATACACTTGATCTTATTATTGTTTCAATTGGTAACATTGGATCCTTTCAATTGGTATCAATATTGACATTTTTCTTGTATACTCATATATTGTTTCTGTGTATGTATGATTTCAATTGGTATCATCTATTTTGATTGGTACTCATTTTTCATACACTTATACATGTTTTATTTGTGCTTACTATATCTCTATATTTTTAAGCACAAATTTTGTTTATGCTAAAGCTTGTCTTTTAATGACTATTATGTTTCAATTGATTAGTTTTCAATTGGTATTCAATACAAGCTTAAGCATCATTTTATGTGGTATTTCATAAGGGGGAGAAAAACTCGTATTTTTTCTTTCAATTGGTATTTTGTTTACCGTCGATTTCTACTCCCATGCTTTATGATGAAATATTGCTTTTGATTTGGTATCATATTTTTAAAATGAAATATACTTTCAATTGGTATCAAGACTTTATTTGTTTTCTCACAATTGGTATCAATGCCTTATTTAATTTCAATTGGTATATGTTCACTTTCAATTGGTATCAATATGTACTACATTGACACACTTTTAATTGGTATCATAATTGATTACACCCCTTATTGACATCATTTTTTGTTTTAGACAAAAAGGGGGAGAACATATTTTTTTGTTTTATTCAACCCATTTGTTGATGATTGACAAAAAGGGGGAGAAATATTTGAGTTTATATGCATGTTTTTCTATGCATGTTTTGTTTATCTAGAAAACATAGTTTGTTTTTATTTATTTGTTTGTCGTTTAATTGGTATCAAGAGCATTTTTTTTAGTTTGATGTTTATTGGTACCAAGAGCATTACTTAATTTCATTTAATTTTGGTATCAAGAGCTTTATTTAAAAGAACATGTTTATAAAAAGTAGCAATAATTTGTTTTGGTATCAAAAAGCATGTTTTATTTGGTAATACAGTTTACCGTTTAATTGGTATCAAGAACATGTTTTATACCTTTCATTATTTTATGCATGTCTATGCATTTTTATGTTTAATATTCATTGCATATTTATTATTTATTCCTATGCATGAGTTAAGGGGGAGCTTCTTTGAAGCTTAACTTAATCCATGCATATATAACTCCATGAGTTTTGTCATCATCAAAAAGGGGGAGATTGTTGGCCCAGAGGCCTTCCACCCTAGTTTTGATGATGATTAACTCATGTAGTTATGTTTACTAATAATCTTGTGATGTTTAGTTTCAGATAATTAATCAAATATTAGTTGGTGATTAGCTTCAACAAAGGAGTTTCGAAGCTTTCACTTAGTGATTCCAGAGCCCGAGCATCAAGATCATATATAGCACTCGTTGGAGTCAAGCTCGGTGGATCACGGGTTTGGATCGAGTCGCCTTGAAGACGGAGTTCGTCAAGAAGACTTCGGTACCTTTAGTTTAATTGTTTAGATCCATGTGTAAAGATAGATAGTGTGATATGCTCAAGTTCACAATACACACACGTTTCATGTTTTGGATTCGGTTTTTTGGCTTTTGGTTTAACCGATATTGGTTTTCATGAATAGATATTATATCAAAACAAGTTTACTTGATTTTATATATTAGACTTGTTCTATATACATGCATGCTTCAACTATTTAGACAAACTTATGTTGATATGCCTATTCATGTGTTTAGGTTTTGTATTTTAACAAAACTTGTTTTTGGAATTATTGTCAAAAACTATGATATATATATCTTCATTGCATATTGGACTTATATCCATATGCAACATGCTTCAAAGTGTTTAAGTATCATGTTTTTGTATTTGGATGAGTTTTGGACAAAACGAATTTTTATTTGAAAAATCCAAGTTTGGAAAAATACGAATTTTGGTTTTCGGCAAAATTTTCATAACACAAAAAGAGTTCAAAATGTTTGTAACTTGGTTTGATTTTACTCAAACAAGTTTGTATATCAATGTATTATACTGAACTTATTTTTGTGGATTTTAGAGTTTTTATGGATTTTATAGGTAAATAAAAACCTAGTTTTCAAGTTCTGAAATCCTTGTTCTGGCTTCTTCCGGTCGACCGGGACGGTCGACCGACGTGCACAAACGTGCACGCCAGTTTTGGCTGGAGGGCCAATCGACCGAACCGGTCGACCGTCCAGAGAGCTCTGCTCTCTGGAAAGCCTCGGTCGACCGAGCCGGTCGACCGCTGCCCCAACGGTCACTTTTTTGACCGTTGGCGGTTGACCGGGCCGGTCGACCGCCAGCCGCCAAGAGCAGAAATCTGCTCTAACGGCTAGTTTTTGTTGGAGGGCTATTTAAGCCCCATTTGTTTGGGTTTTTGGTAAGGTTTTTAAGAAGAAAAATTTCCCTATTCTCTGGTTTTTAAAACAAGTTTTCAAAAGTGTTTAAGAGCTTAAAGATTTCATCTTTATTGTTTTTCAAGGGTTTGAAAAATTCAAAGAAAAATATATTTTTGGGATATTGCTTTAGATCTTCATTTCTATCATATTGCAAGTGTTTTCCCAAGGATTTTTCTTTGTTATTTGATTTCCAAAACACCTTGTTTTCCACACTTGAGCTATACATTCTATCCTATTCTATAGGATCTTTATTTGTGGGAAAAATTGAGTTTGTAGTCTTTGAGATCACCTTGTTGTAACCACCCTTTCTTGTTGTATCCCTCTTTGGTAGAGGTTGATTTGGGTTGTGGTTTGCTCCTTCTTTGGTAGAGGTTGAGGTTGTGGTTTACTCCCTCTTGGTGAGGTGGAGTTGGTATTGGATTTGTATCCCTCTTTGGTAGAGGTGGATTGTGGTTGTTTGGCTAAGGGCCTACCCCTCTTGTATGAGGTGGTGATTGTATTGCCTCGGTGGAGGTTGTATTGGTTGAGAGAGGAGTTCGGTACTCCTAGTGGATTGGAAATCCTTCTCGGTGAAGGCGGGGATGTAGAGCTGGGTGCTCGAATCTCGAAACACAACTTTTGTTTGCGTTTGATCAATTGGCTCTCAACCCTCTCTCTCTCTTTTATTTGTGTATTGCATCATTCATATTGTCATATCTTATATGCTTGTGTTGTGCCTTGCATCTAATCATATTGCTCATCATATATTCTATGCTTGGATTGTTTGTGTGTGCCTCACTTGTGCCTAACCACGAGAGCTTCATATAGCACCTCAACTCTTATTCAGAGGAATCTAGAAGAGTTAGTCCAGAGCCCTTCACGGGGAATTCGGCTACACTCGTTGGTTGCATTAAGTGTAGTTGCAATTAGTTTTTAATTTCCGCATTTAGTTCATTAGATTAGCCTATCACCTATTCACCCCCCTCTAGGTGATTTCACATTTGCCTTTGGACTTTTTGGAAGGAGTCTTGGCCTTTGGCTTCTTTTTGTCCTTAAGCAGTTGTGATAGCATCTGCTTAAGAGTGTCGATAGATTCTCCCTAAGCTTGAATCATATCGTACTGCTCCCGTTAGACTCAGACTTGCTCTTCGAATCACTTAGCCATCTCTTCAGGAGTTCCCACCATGTAAGCAAAGGCAGTTGTTCCCGAACTGAAATTCAAAGACTAGGATTCGATGATGGCGAAATGCTCATCATTCACCTCAATCCCCCTAGCCAACAGATTGTAGTCCACTGGGGCGATCATTCTCGTGCGGGTCCGACTGTGTCGGTAAACCCCTTCAGGTTCGATAAGGACATCTTTCAAACTTGGAGATCAATCAGCATCCAACTCCTCTGAACTGGCAGCCAGTTGCTTCCCCTTGGACTTACTTGGTGTGAAACTCGGCCCCACCATATTTGTAATTACTTATGGGTACTTGACGTCGGAGAATGATTTCTTCTTCCGGGATGTCGTCTTTTGGCTGACTCTGAAGCCGTTGACAACTGGCTAAACACTGAAGGTTTATTTAATTGAAAGTCGCAATGGCAATCAGAGAGCACTGCTGAGATTAGTTGCTCGTAGTGACATCGAGGGGCGATTTGATAGACGCTTCTCTTCCTTGTTAGGTAGTCCCTCAGGTCCGTTGAGAGGACGTCTGAGGAACTAGCCTCTAACCTTCGAGGTGAGGGCTTTTTGGCTGAACGCGGGTCTCGCGTTTCCTTGCTGAAACGTGAACCTCACATTGAGTTAAAACACGGCCATCGCATTTTGTTGAAATTCGGGCCTCACATTCAGAGATACAGAGCGCGGACCTTGCGTTTTGGAGCCGTTTAAAATGCAGGTCTCGTGTTTGACGCGGCCTCACATTGTTGAAGAACGTGAGTCAACACGAGACTCGCGTTCTGGAACAGAAGTGCGGTCCTCGTGTTGCATAAGAAAAACACGGGTATGAACCTCGCGTTCTGAGCCTACAGGACAGATTGTTTCTGCAAAATCTTTGAGCTGTTGTCGACAAGCGCGGCATCTTCGTCAACGTTCAGCATTCCGGTTAAGCAGCATTGGTTGTTGGGAACCCTGATAACCTAGAATTGTAGAGTTTGGAGAGGAGGAGGATGGCAGAATTGGTCTTCACCGTCTCTTTGATCGTGCGCCACCGCTTTTGCCCTATGGGTCTTCTGAGAGACGTTGACGCGGGCAACATGGGCTGCACGTGAGGTTTTCAGAACCTCTTCAGAAGCGGTTCCCTTTGCACTATAAGCAATGGGGCAGGCCACTCCAAGAGTAATCGCCGAAGAGATTCGATAGCGAATCTCACAAGAGACTGTGCAGTATTACCGCATTGCCTTGGGGCTGGCAGAGCTTGAGGAAAGAAACTTCTCAAACTTCTCTTGGTCGAATTCAACAATGAGGGAATATACCGTCTTCCCAAGGAGCCGGACATCAGCTAGTGCCACAACATTCCCATCAGTAGAGAAGTAAGTCCCTAGCGGAGTCGCCATCTTTTGTTTGGTCGAAAAAATGCCTTGGTCAGTGTAAGATTTCTTTGAGTGGCTGAAAAATTACAGGGGAACGATTCCGATTACAAAAGAGGGAAGAAGACTTGGTTCTCCCCTTTGTTTAAAACTGGGTTCATTGAGTGGCGGTGGAGAGTGATTCTTGTTCTCTGTTGACCGCCTGACTGTCTAGCTTCTCTTCAGGATGCTCTCAAAGACTAATCAGAGAGGAACTCTGTTTTTAACATGCGAAGTGTTTAGAGTTCACTGACTACTCCCTTTTCTCTTTTTATCCAAAAGTACTCTCTTTAGATTCAAAAAGAGCCTAGATTCAAAGAAGTTCTCTTGATTCCAAAGAAGTTGTCCCCTTTGAAAACCTATTTTTGAATCTATTTTTGGTAGAGTTATTCAAACTAAGCTTATTTTCAAATCTATTTTTGAAAACCTCTACCTTCCAAGGCGGATGGATAGGAGATCATGTTCATGTATGCTTTACTATTAAAATCATTTTAAAATTGATCATGATTGGGAGGATTAGTTATATGAGTTATACCATGCTTTTATTGGTGTGTCAATTGGTATCATTGAACTCTTTCAATTGGTATCATTTTGATCTTTTTGTATACTCATATGTTTATTGTGTATGTATATTTCAATTGGTATCATCTATTAGTGATTGGTACTCATTCTATTTCATACACATATACTTGTTTTATTTGTGCTTAAGATATAAATCTTTCACAAAATCTTGTTTATGCTAGTGCTTGAGCTTCAATTTTGTTTCAATTGATCACTTTTAAATTGGTATCAAGCTCATGCATCATTTTAGTTGGTATTTCATAAAGGGGGAAAATTTAATTTTGTCTTTCAATTGGTGATTTTTCAATTGGTATTTGTTTCCCACTCCCTTACTTTATGATTGAAAATTTCATATTGGTATCATATGTTTTATATGAAAATTATTTACAATTGGTATCAAAATTTTGTTTAAACATTCAAATTTATTATGTTTAATATCAATTGGTATCAAGATTTTTCATGTGTTTTTGTTTAAAATTGGTATCAATATTTTTCTTGTTTGTTTATTTTCAATTGGTATCAAGATGCTTCATTGACATATTTTCAATTGATATCCAAATTGATTGTCACCCCTTATTGACCTTGTTTTTGTTTTAGACAAAAAGGGGAAGAACATTGTTTTATTGTTTTTGATTGACATAAAGGGGGAGAAAGATTTTTACCCCTCATTATTATTTCTTGTTTCGATTGTTTACCCCTTTGTTGATGATTGACAAAAAGGGGAGAATAATTTGTGATTTATATATGCATACTTTGTTTTTGCATATATTAAGTTTTATTGGTATCTAGAGCATCTAGTGTTTTGTTAATATTTTATTAATTTAATTGGTATCTAGAGCTTCTAGAATATGTTTTATACATGTTGATGTATACATGTTTATATGCATACTTGTGTTTAGTTTTCTCATGCTTAACAAATAAATAAAAGATATGCATATATATTTTGTTTTGCAAATGTATGGAGATAAGAACTTGATGTCTTTTATGATTATTTGACATGTTGTATTTGCATACATGTCTACATTTGCATACATATTTATGAGCTTCATTGTCACATATTTTATCTATTTGTTTATGCATGAGTTAAGGGGGAGCTTCTTTGAAGCTTAACTCTAATCCATGCATATATAACTCCATGAGTTTTGTCATCATCAAAAAGGGGGAGATTGTTGGCCCAAAGGCCTTCCACCCTAGTTTTGATGATGATTAACTCATGTAGTTATGTTTATTAATAATCTTGTGTTGTTTAAGTTTCAGATTATTAACCAAGATATTAGTTGGTGATTAGCTTCAACAAGGTGTTTAGAAGCTTTTCATGTTGATTACAGGGCCAAAGCTTCATGATCACACATTGCCTAGCCCATGGATGGAGTTTTGGAGCAAGTCAACTTGAAGATGAAGATCATCAAGAAGACTTAGGTATCCATAGTTTAGATAGTGTGTTTTAGATCCATTTGTAAAGTTTAGTATAGTTGATATGCTCAAGTGCACAACACACACGTTTTTATGATTTGGATTTGGTTTTCATGAATAGTAGATCAAAACAAGTTTACATGATTTTTATGTATATTAGATGTGTTCAATATATATACATGCTTCATATCTTAAACAAACTTATTTTGATATGTCTATTCATGAGTTTTTAGGAAAATCAGATTTCCTATTGAAAAATCAAGTTTGATAAAAATACAAGTTTTGTTTTTGATAAAATTTGCAAGACTCAAAAATAAATTGATATGATTGATATATGTCTTGAAATTTTTATCACTAGTTTGTGTTTTAAAATAAAATGATAAAACAAGTTTTTATGGAAGTTTTAGAAAAGATATAAGTATTTTCAAAATATGTTTTTATCCAATTTTCTTTTCCAGGCTTCAACCAAGTCGACTAGTAACCTGACTAGTCGACTAGGGCTGAGGTCGGTCGACCGGGCCGGTCGACCGACGTGCACAATTCTGTGCACGTTTGGAGCCATTGGGATGGTCGACCGGGACGGTCGACCGGTCTGAGAGCAGAGCTCTCTGTTTGTTTGGGTCGACCGGGCTGGTCGACCGTGGTTGCCCAACGGTCATATTTTAGACCGTTGGCGGTCGACCGGGCCGGTCGACCGCTGCCTGTCAGAGCTGCCAGCTCAGCTCTAACAGCTAGTTTTGTATTGGGGCTATATATACCCCATCTCTTCATAGTTTTTGGAGAAGTTTTCAAGTGCAAAAATTCCAGACCTTCTTAAGTGTTTTTAAAGAGTTTTCAAAAGTATTTGGGGCTTTAATCTTTCAATCTTTATTGTTTTAGGTTTTTGGAAAAAATCAAAGAAAAGAGGATTTTGGGAGACTTGTCTTGGTTTTCATTCTATATCTTTTGCAAGAATTTTCCCAAGTGTTTTTTCTTTGTTGCTTGTTTTCCAAACACCTAGTTTTCCACACTTGAGCTATCTTCTATCCTAATCTATTAGGATCATTTGTTTTGTGGAAAAAGAGAAAAGAAAAGAGAGATTGTTTGTGGTTGAAAGAAACCACTAGTTGTACACCCTTATTCTTTGTGTATCCCTCTTTGGTAGAGGTGATCGGGTGATTGGTTTGCTCCCTCTAGTGAGAGGTGGAGTTTGGTTGTAAACCCTCTTCGGTAGAGGTGTTGGTTGTTGTTGTTGTTGTTGTATTAGCTACGGGCCTACCCCTCGGTTGTGAGGTGGTTGTTTGAGAGAGGAGTTCGGTACTCCATTGTTGTAAAAATCCTTCTCGGTGAAGGTTCCCTCGGTGGGAGTCCTCGGTGGACGGTTATAGTGGGTTGGAAATCCTACACGGTGGTGTAGGCGGGGATGTAGAGCAAGGGTGCTCGAACCTCGAAACATATCATTGTGTTTGCGTTTGATCCACTTGTCTCTAAACTCTCTCTCTTTACATTTGTGCAAAGCATCATACTTCATTCATATCATATTTGCTTGTGTTGAGCATAATTCATATTGTCATATCATATCTATTTGCTTGTGTTGTGCCTTGCAGAATTCACATTGCTATATCTTGTATATGCTTGGTTGTTTGTGTGTGCCTCACTTGTACCTAATCAACAAGAGCTTCACATAGCACCTCAACCCATTCAAGGGGAATCAAGAGGAGTTAGTCCAGAGCCCTTCACGGGGAATTCGGCTACACTTGTTGATTGTACTAAGTGTGTTGCAAAATTTGCATTAGCTTCCGCATTTAGCGCACTTAGTTTTGCATTTAGTTTTAGATTAGCACAAACACCTATTCACCCCCCCTCTAGGTGTTTCTTTCAAAGTTCAATTTGCAGTTGAATTTTCTCACATAAATTTCTTCATTTCTCCACTCAAAACTCTAGAAAGTTATAAAGAGAGAGTTTGTGACTTTTATAGTTACCAAGAGCTTGTAAATCTCATTGATTGTGTGCTATCTTTGTGTAGAGGATTGAGAGTTGGAGTTGTGAACTCCAGCCTTGTGTAGACATTGTAGTCCTTTGAGGAAATTTTTTTGTGGAAGATCCTTTGTGGATAGTGAGATCATTCACACGGTGAAGGCGGGGATGTAGAGCTTGGTGCTCGAACCTCGAAATAAATCTCTTGTGTTTGCGATTGCTTTCTCTCTTGCTCGTACTTTATTGCTTTTACTTGCACTTGTGTTTTTTGGTTTCATTCAACTTGCTATTCATTTCTTGCTTTATCTCTATTTGTCCATTTTTACTCTCAATCAAGAAGGCAATTGAGCACCTCAACTCATTATCTAGAGAAATATAGAGGAGAAGTTCTATAGCCCTTCATTGGGAATCCGGCTTCATTTCTTGATTTGAGTTAACCGTTTGCACTATCCATTTTAAATTGTTACATTTTCGCATTAGATTAACATTATACCTATTCACCACCTCTATGTGTACTTTCAAATATGATGGTTGACGGTAAGCCCTTCTTATCTTTTATTTCTCAATCTCTTGACACCCTCCTTATTGCAACAATATTTTCCACAAATAACTTCATGCGGAGGCCTCCGTGATTTATCTATTTGTTTTCCTCACTCCAAATCCCCTGTTCATTGCGTACGCATTGTAGAAGTTGTATGCTTCATCATCTGATGCAAATTCCTGTCCTACAAAAATAATTGCGCTTCCAGACATTTCACCATGCAAATTCATTTCCTACAAAAAAAATATTAGATTAAAGGACAAAAATAAGGTAAGACTACGGCTCAAGTCACAGTCCTTATATAATAAATGACTGTTTCTAAGAACGCAACATTAATATAATAATGGACTGCGACTAAGATTGCATCCTAATATATTGAGAACTGCGACTAATGTCGTTGTTCATAAAAAATTGAGAAATTATTTTATTAAACACTTTTAGCTTAGTCACAGTCCTTATATAATAGATGACTGTTACTAAGATCGTAACATTAACATAATAAAAGACTGCTACTAAAATTGCAATCCTAATGTAACTGAAGAATGCGTCTACAAGTTGGAAGTTTTTTTTAAAACTGCAAGCTTAGTCGCAATACTTATAAAATAAATGATTGTTATTAAGACCGTAATATTAATATAATAAAGGGATGCGACTAAGTTCGCTGTCCTAATATAATTGAAGACTGCGACTAAGATCGCAGTTTATAACAATTGTGAATTTTTTATTAAAAACTGCGACCTTAGCGGCATTCTTAAAAAACATAATATCGGCGTATAAAGAATGTAAAAAACGAGTATTCAAATTACTTTAGGACCGCGATTAAGGAAGCATTATTACTACAGAGAAAGTTAAAGATTATTGATAAGGACTGTGACATGATAGACACAGATTTCATCTATTATGTTGCAGTCTCAATATAAACATAATAATTTTTTTGGTGACGATTACGACCAACAATGACATAATAAATAAATCTGAAAAAATTAACCTCTATTTCAGCACCAAAGTTCTCCCTCTTGTTGCATTTGTTTCGTTCGCTGATGAAGTTGAACTTGATAATACGTGATTCATATTCAGTTGGGGAGAAAGTGGGCGGGGTCGGCGGCTAGATGGGATGGCGGGAAATGAATTATGGTTGGGGCTCGATATTAAAAAGGACAGGCTGAGAGAGATATGATACAGTGAGATAAAAGATTGAGATGGAGAGATTGATGAAGATCTGATAGATGAAATTTAAGTCTGTGAACTCAAAATGAATATCTGATCCCGCTTTTCTAAGATCGAGGATGTCTACAAAATTGGAATCCAGATTTGAACGAGCGCGAGAGATAGAGAGAATAAAGAGAGGGAAAATAATAATAGAGAATATAAACCTAACCCAAGAAAAACTGTCATTTTTGAATAGCAGGGTGTTTTAGTAATTTTAGTTATTTCCAAAAGCGGGATCTTTATGAAGATTATCTAGTTTTGTGGCACATATTACGCCACATCATCGCTGGCTTAGAGACTCTCAGCTGAAGGCTGATATACATTTTTCTGATATATGTATGTATATATATATATATATATATATATATATATTATATATATATATATATAATATATATATATATATATATATATATATATATATATATATATATATATATATATATATATATATATATATATATAGACTTGTGTCATTCCGGAAGGATTCGAGGCCGAATTCTTCCCACTCAAATACAACCTTACGACATCCGAATACCATTCATTCTGTTGAAGTTGATCTATATTATTTAAACTATTTATAAACTAAAAATCAAGTATTTTGAATACTTTTGCCCATGCATCAAGCGGCGCAAAATGGACGGCCGAAAGTAGTGAGTTGATTAGATCTATGTCTTTAGACATCCAACTTCTCGATCCGACCATTTGATCATGATCTAAACATTTAAAAATCCCTACAACCAATTTTTGTTAGGTTTCTAATGTTCTACACTGTTAAACTAACCAACTCGCTATTTTGGTCGTCCGTTTTTCTCCTACTGATGCATGGGCGAAAAGTATTTACAATACTTAATTTTTGGTTTATATATACTTGAAATAATATAGATCAACTTTAATGTAATAGATTTTGTATTCGAATATCCTAAGGTTATATTTGAGTGTGAAGAATTCAGGCTTTACATATTCCTGCGTGAGCTGATTTACGTATTCCTCTCACACACACACACACCGTAGCTTCAATAGGTAGTTGTAAATTCAAACCATTCACTTGCTAAATTTTAGAAGGGTGATTTAGTCAGAAAAGAAACTACTCCGCTTCGGGTCTGTTTGGTTGTCGTAACTGGCCGTAATTCGTAGTTGTAATTGGTAAAGTCTTTTACAATTGTAAATGAGTTACATGTATGTAAATTTTACGGTGTTTGGTTGGTAATATAAAATTGTAAAATGGGAAAGTGTATTGTACTTTACGGTGTTTGGTTGTCGTAATGTATAAGTCGTAAGTGAAAAAGTTGACCACAAAATTAACTATTTGGTGATTTTAAAAGTTTTAATACTGCAAATAAATATTAAAAAAGTTAAATATTAAAATTTTTTAATATTAATATAAAAAATATTGCAAATTTGTATCACCACAAAATTAACTGTAACTGGGCTGTAAGTGAGAGGTAACTGGGTTGCAAGTGAGTGTTAGTTGAGTTACGTAAGTCTTTTACGAATTACGGTCCAAACAAACGCCGTAATTATAACTGGGTAGTAAGTCATTTACGAATACGGAGTTTTACCCGAAACAAACGGCCTTCAAGTAATGTCACATGATCAGTATAAGTAACGGTAGGACCGTCTGAGAGAAAAACGAAACACGTCAGGAGGCTTTGTCAGAGCAAAATAAAAAAGGGCGGTTTTGTGAGAATGGGTCAAAACTTAGAGGGGGTTAAGTGAAATTAACCCAATTTGGAAAAATGAATTCACATTTGGATCGCGTATTGATCTTACTTGATATGAAGTGGCGGTGAAAAAAAAAGTGAGTTATAGCTTTACTTAAGTCTCTTGTTCCGAAATTTGTGCTGATATAATGGAACTATATGATCTCACATTAGCTTGGCTTGTGCTTGATCAAGATGATATATAGATGTATATTTGATATGCTTTCTATATGCACCCAGAGATATTAGGTAATATGCCAAGTATGTATTTATTTAGCATGGGTGTGAGGTAGCAGAAACTATACTATTTGACAACAAGTGTGAAATTGGATTCAAATTAGATTACATAAATGCGAAATTTGATTCGGATTAGCTTATCTGTAATGATCATTAATGCACTATTGCCATCATTTTATAGTAGCATTTCTCATGAGTCTTGATCAGGCCTCAATTCATTTTCAAGGCAGGAACAAGAAGAGAATGACACTGCTTTTCCCGTTCATATTTTCCATCTGATGTTGAGTTTGGATAGATCCTTTTTATTTGGCAACTCAGAGTAGTTTGTGCTGGCTTGTTTGATGTGCTAATCATAGTATTAGAAATGTTTGAATAATCACAAATTTCAATTATTGACAACTGAAGCTTTTTTTTTTTTTTACTTTTTTACTTTGTGTTATTGTTATTATTTTTTTGAAATGAGAATTGAAGCAAACTGGTGGTGATGCTTTTGTGAGGCACAGGTTGGCTGTATGTTTGAGGGTGAAGTTGTGAAAGAACTGTTTTTGTTGTATGGCCTGTAAATTCTGTGTATTTTCTCAAATTCCTGTTATTTTCCTTATTGTTTTGAATTTGGCATTTGTTTTTCTTAATTTGTAAGGACTATGAGGATGAAAATCTCAATAAAGTCTCTTTATGATAAAACTGAACTGAAACTCAGCCTACAACTTGTCATACTGATATATAATATTCTTGCACGATTACCTTATCTTAATCATAATTTGCTGATGGGAGATTCGATATGCTTATACTTATTGTATGCATTTATATTGATTTCTAGGAAGTGGTTTTGTGCCCTTTGTCTTTTATAGTAGGGTTAATGCACATACGCCCCATGTAATATAGACACTGGAGCTCTAATAACTCCTCAATTTGAATATTAGCAGACAGACCTCCTGGCGCCTAAACGGTGTTAGATTTCAGTAAAAAAAATCTATTAGTAGCCGTGCACATGTTTCTCAAAAAAAAAAAAAAATTTCCTAAGTATCTTTTATCAATATTAGTCATTTATATTAACTGGACTCCTTTCTCCCTCCTTCAATTGAACCCATCGGCGGTGATAAACCCTTCTGCCTGGCCCTGTGAAACACCAGAGTTGAGGGCTCAACCGTCACCTAGCTTCCTTCTGACGCTCTCACTTCTGCTCGGTACGCTGCTCTCCCTCCTCTTACATTGGTCATTGTCCTGATGAAATGAGTCACTTCCACCGCCACCACCGACAAATACAGCGGATATCGACGGGTAATTTTGTCACGGTGCGCACACAACCACCACCAGACAAGTCCTTGACAGTAGCAGGGGCGGACCCAGTTGGCTAGGTCGGGCTACAGCCCGACCCATTTTTTTTTCATATATTGTCTTAAACCATTTTCCATTTTGGTTCTTTTTCATATATTGCCTTAAATCCCCTTCTATTTTGATTCTTTTGGCAAATTTATTTTTGTTTCCGCACCTGATTTAGTAGAGAATATTATTTTATTTTTTTGACAAATTCATATAATTCATAAGCATATGTTATAAAAGGTTGCAACCACCATAAAATTTATTCCTGGTTTCGCCTCTGGACAGTAGCAATCAGCCTCCTGGCAAACAATGGAAATCCAAAGCTCCCAAGGGATGCATAACCAAGTAGGGCTCTAGCATATGTAGTACTCTTGCGCAGAATACTCGACCCATCAGTAATGTAGCTCAAAGCTTCCCCCTCAGAATCGAAAAGATCACACAGGCTTCCCATGGTAACACAGTGAACCAATATTGGGTTTGCAGAGGAGGCAGGAATGATGACCAAGGGATAGGAAATGAAAGGGGGCACCCAAAAAAAAAAAAAAAAAAAAAAAAAAAATGTTAGCGGGCAAACAAAATGACTAAAGGGAAAGCTGCTATTTGTTTACACGTGTAATGCACGTGGACTTATTGTCGCTAGTTAACCTAACACCATTTAAGAGGGGTGTGGGGGGGGGGGGTCTGTCTGCTAATATCTAAGTTAGGAGGTTAATAATGCTCCAGTGTTTATAATACAAAGGTGTATCTGTAATTAATCATTTTATACTATATATTTTACCCTTCTATAAGCTTTTTTAATAATGTTTGACTATCACCTTTCTTTACATTGAGGGCTCACATTTTACATTTTAATTCCGCGTTGAAGCTAGGCCCATATTGTGGTATTATAATTCCTTTCGATTGGAGTTGTTAGTATGGATCTTTAATTTTCCCATCTGTTGTTGGAGACGAGATGATTTTTTAGTATAAAAATATTAGCGCACACATTGTTATGCCTTGTTATACAATTGGAGTTTATGACGCACAAAAACTATAAACAGATTTTGGATGCTTGTTGTGATTTATGCGCGATGCGCGCAACAAAAAAGCTGGTTTGATTCAAGCACCAAGAGATATTTTTTTTTCCCTCTAAGTAGCTCTTTTTTTTTCTCCAGATTCTCTTGTCTTCAATGAGCCTTACTGGGCTTTTTTATTCTTTCTATTTTCTCTGAGGCTCCGCAAAAAGAAAAGTTAAAAAAAAAAACTCAAAGTTAAAAATCATAGTTCAAGAGAGCCCTTGAGGAACTTTAAGCAGATAGAATGTCAACTCATCATTGCTCAAGTAGTAATACATTTTCTTTTTTTATGAAAGGTCGTAGATTTGAATCTTCTCATTCGCGGCGGCTTACGAAGGCCACTAGGCTCGACTATTAGTTACCGAGTATGAAAATGCTTATAAATGCTACTAGTTATTTTATTGAAACCCACTCACCGCATATGAATGCTACTTTTGAGGCTATTAGTAGCTATTAACAGTTTTGTTGAGTCTATTGTCGTGATTAATGAGTACGCGAGTTTCTTTCCTCGCTTGCGGTGCTCTTTTCCGATGTTAGAGACTACGATGTCAGCCTACGGTTTTTTTTTTAAAAAAAAGAAAGAAGTAAAGAGTAAATAAAGAACTAAATTAGTGAAGATGTGATATAAACAAGAGAGAGACTGGCACTAACAGATCTCCCCTTAGTCAGAGGCATTTTTTTCTCTAAAAAAAAATAATAAATTACTAAGAATATACCACATCGGTTTCATGTGTGTGTTAGATTACAGTAGATCCCATATGCTATCAACAATATTATCCAGAGATTCTGTACTTAAAACATCTTTTTACTCAAAAGAAGAAAAAAGGAAGAAAAAAAAAAGAAAGAAAGAAAAAATAGTTCCTATTTGTAATGTTTATTGGGTGCCCCTTTTTCATAAAAAATAGAACATGGGCAGTACTCAATTCTCCATACTGGGCCACTATTTAAGATAATAGAAAATCGATAAATGGGCTGAGCAACTCTACATTCAAAGTCTCTTTTACTCCCACAAGAAAAATTCTTAATTTTAAGTATTGGGCGGGGGCCGCGCGTGCGCGTACCCCCTCAGTAACAAATTATGACGTCCACTCTCCCACTTGGGGAGATGGTAGGCCAGCGCACCTCCAAAGTGCAATGGAGGTCACTGACCTAGGCCTGGGCCTCCATGATCACCCAAGGACCCCGTCCAGGTAAGTATGGATCCTTGCCGGCCCAGCACCTCATTTTATAGCCACTTCAGCTCCCTTCCTCATCTTCCAGCCGATGTGGGACTAAACTCCCATATCCCCTCCAGACCTTACGAGCAGACCTTCTTGCTTCGCCTTGGAGCTTTAGTGCAAGGTCTCAAATTTCTTTTGAAATATTAATATTGAAAACTCTGTTTTCTCTATTTTTTTAATCATCTCTCAAAAAATGTATTCCATAATTTTTCTTGTCCTTTCCTGGGTAATTATTTGTTCCTGGACTTCCTGTGATAGGAACTCTTTTTTTCCATGTGTCAGATTATCCTACAAGGGGAGTCCGTTGAAATAATATTAAATAAAAAGCTCATTACCAATAGTAGTCCATGGTTCTTGATTTTGATTAAAATACATTGGATTGATAAAATTTGTCTAAATTACAGAAGTATCCTATTTATGCTTTGAGTGAAAATGAAGAGATTTGCAAGTACCGGGGCTTACTAAATTTAAGTCTTGGACATCATTTTCAGCAAACAAAATTTATAATCATCAAATTGACTGGAAAAAAGAAGAAGAAGAAGAAGAAGAAGAAGAAGAAGCATCCATGTCAGAATGCTCCACTGGATTTGGCCTATCAGCACAGTTTTGGGTTTGTGTTTGAGATGTGGGTTTCTCATTTACATTTTATTTGAAAGAGTTGGGATGGGAATTCAAAAAAACTTTTGGAAATTTGTGATCTTCTCTCCTTGTGATGAGAGAGAGAGAGAGAGAGCTGAACAAACTATAAAGCATATATACCAGTTTGGGCTTAACTTTCCAATGGTGATGATCAGTAGTTATGGAGAAGAGAACTGCAACAATGTGAGATTGGGTTTTCATTACCAATTAATGTGCTATTATCATGATCTTAGGCAGAGTGTAGTCAAATACACAGTGCAGTCTTGTTTACCAATGTCAGATTAGGTTTTGTTATCTTTTATTTAGGTCAAGGAAGTTGAGAACTTTGTGTTCTAAAATGACTCAATTTTAGATATTGTGTAGTATTTCAGAGTCTATATTTACTTAGAGAGAAATTTATACATTTTATTTGAAAGATATTCGGCTGTGAGTGTTATCTGCTTACTGCAATGATTTACTCATTTTCTGTCTATTGCCAGTATTAAAGGAGTATATTAGTAATTAAATTTTTATAATTTATGAGATAGCTGCATGGAAAATTAGAACCTTCAAAACTTTGTTGCGCTTTTCATTTCATAAAATCGTTTAGTTTTTTATTTAGTAAAGGAACTGGCGCTCTTCTAGTCTCTTCAAGATGACAACCCTCACACTTTCTCAGTTTTTAGCTTTTCTTTGTTGATATTGGATTGGTTTTAATATCATGTCACAACTTTTGACTTCTGTTGATATCTTCATCATGATTCTGCATTTGCTGTTAGTGGCTACAAATATGAAACAAATATCCTTTGAATCTTGAACTTAATGTCCATATTTGGAAAGAAAAATATGAATTTGGATTCCGGTCGCATATTGATCTTACTGGATATGTGTGAATAGGTTCAAAAGGTGAAAAAAGTGAGGTTAGCTTCAACCTTAGTCCTTGTGCTGAAATTTGTGTGAAATAATGGAATGGAAGTATATGTTCTCACATTAGCTTGGCTTGTGCTTGATCAAGATGATTAAGATGTATATTGGATGTACTACTATATGAATCCGGACATATTTGGTAGTATTCCAATATTAGTCTGGGGTAGCGAAAACTATACATGTTAGAAAACAAGCAGGGAATCAGTGATCAAAGAATCGGCCGAGTCGGATACGACTCGGCCGAGTCGTATCCGACTCGGCCCCCTCCGGTTTGACTCGGACCCCTGAGTCAGTCTAGGATCGCCGAGTCGACCCGGATCGGGTCCGACTCGGACCCGACTCGGCCGAGTCACCCGAGTCGGGTCCGAGTCGGACCCGATCCGGGTCGACTCGGCGCCCGTGATCCTTCAATTAAAAAGGGCCTGCGTATGAGAGAGAGAGATCAGATCGATCTGATCTCTCTCTCTCTCACACGCTGCCCCCTCCCTCTCGCGTCCCCCCGCGTCGCCGTTGCCTCGCCGTCGCCTCGCCGTCGCCGTCGCAGGTAATTCTCTCTCCCTCTCTCTCTCTCCGTCTCTCTCTCTCCTGCTGTGTCTCTCTCTCTCACACGCTGCCCCCTCCCTCTCGCGTCCCCCCCCCCGCGTCGCCCTAGCCGTCGCCGTCGCCTCGCCGTCGCAGGTAATTCTCTCTCCCTCTCTCTCCCTCTCTGTCTCCGTCTCTCTCTCTCTCCTACTGTGTCTCTCTCTCTCTCTCACACGCTGCTCCCTCCCTCTCGCGTCCCCCCCGCGTCGCCCTAGCCGTCGCCTCGCCGTCGCCGTCGCCTCGCCGTCGCAGGTAATTCTCTCTCCCTCTCTCTCCCTCTCTGTCTCCGTCTCTCTCTCTCTCTCCCGCTGTGTCTCTCTCTGTCTGACTCTCTCCCTCTCCCTCTCAGTCTCTCTCTCTCTCTCTCCCCCTCTCCCTCTCTCTGTGCCTCTCTCTCCCTATCTGTCTCCGTCTCTCTCTCTCCTCCTCTGTGTCTCCCTCTCTCTCCCTCTTTGTCTCCGGCTCTCTCTCTGCCTCTCCCTCTCCCTCTCTGTCCCTCTCTCTCCCTCTGTCTCCGTCTCTCTCTGTCGGACTCTATCGCCGTCTCTCTCTCTCTCTCTCCCCCTCTCAGTCTCTCCCTCTCCCTCTCTCTGTGACTCTCTCTCCGTCTCTCTCTCTCTCTCGGACTCTCTCTCCCTCTCAGTCTCTCCCCCTCTCCCTCTCTCTGTCTCTCTCTCTCTCTCTGTCCCTCTCTCCCTTTCTCTCCGTCTCTCTCTCCTCCTCTGTGTGACTGTGTCTCCCTCTCTCCCCTCTGTCTCCGTCTCTCTCTCCCTCTCTCTCTCTCTGTTCCTCTCTCTCCCCCCCCCCAGTTAATTTTGATACATGAATTTTGATATCTACAATTTTTTATGATTTGTCATGAATTTTTCATAATTTTTTTGGCGCTCTATGTAGCGTTTTGCGCGTATCGGCCGAGTCCGATCCGAGTCGCCGAGATCGATCCGTCTCGGTGCCGGCCGAGTCGGCGGCCGAGACCGAGACTTTGAACCATGCAGGGAATTGGATTTGAATTAGATTGCTTGTCAGGAAATAAACAAATTTGATTCAGATTAGATTATTTGTAATGATCATAATGTGCTATTGTTGTGATCTTCTGGTTACATTTCTCCTGATCAAACCCTAATTCATTTTTAAGGCATGAGCAAGAAGAATAACCTTGAGTTTTCCATATATTTTTTTAGACTGACGTGAGATGGGATGGCTTTTTTCTTTGGCAACTCAGGTAGTTTGTGCTTGCTTTTTTTTTTTTATTGGACTAGTAGAAAAGAACGTGCATTGCACGTGCTCACAGTGTAACGTTTAGCATATGCAATGCAGTTCTAATTTCAAATATTGCAATGCAGTTCTACATAATAATTGGACATTTTGCTAACATCAGTCAAGTATGCCCTACATAATAATCAATGTATCGCATATATATGAAACGCTACAGAACAAATTTTATCCATCATACACAACAATTGTTCAATTGTTTTAAGAGGTAACAAAACACACAGCCAATGCTTCCAATAGCCAACAGGATAAAATGGTGTTTTCCAGTTTTGAGAAACTCCTCTAATTCGCACTACCTTGTGAAATTTGTTCCATGCAAGATGTTTTGAGTTACTATCTCCTTTGGTCATAAATGGTCTTTTTAAGCACCAGCAAAATTGTGGGTAAGGGAAGCAACCTGGGAGCTGTTGCTGCTGTAGAGAGCGACAGCGCCCCCAATGTACCTTGTCCGTCCATCCCCCAAATCACTCTGTTGGTAACTAAAGCAGCTCCCCGATACCCTGACCATACCTGCAAATAATTTTGGTTCATCTGTTTGTGATTCAGAAACGCGAGTGACCAAAGTAGAAATCCAATTATGATGATAATTACAAATGTGGAAAACAAGGAAACTGCACTAAACGCAGTAGTCAATACCTGCTACTTAAACGAGCTTGGCATGACACTATAAAAGTGGGAAGCACAAAGACATATCCATAGAAACATCGCAGGACATGTTTGAGCACTTACATTGAGACACATGCCTTGATAGAGATATGGGTTAGTCCGACATATTAAGCTTTGCATCATGGTCATCTGGGATTGGGAGATATCAGATTTCTTGAGCCATTTTAGCAGGCTCCCTTGAGTTTTTAAGGGACTAAAATTTAAGTCTCAACTGAAAGGTAGATAATCACTAATGCATTCTTATTCACGAACTGAACTTAAACTACGAGAAATTCCTCAACCCATATCCTTCTTTCTTCGACCATCCTCTCCTTGTTTACCAGACTTTTTGAACAGGTATTCCCCATAAGAACAGATAAATCTTTGCTCTTTCTGATACAATACCAAGTATCTTGCCCAAATATACACATCAGGCAAGCAGTTTTTTTATGAATAACATTATTTTTACATAAATACAAAAGGCCGATGAGCCTAAAATGGTTGCAAAATTTACATGTGATGGCTTGATTGCTTTCAAGATTTTGTTCTATATATTCAGCAATATTATTCCGTTGCAGCCTTCATCACCTATTGTCAGCCAGCAACTCATATACCTCAAGTTGTCTTCCCAATACAGACAGTGACATACCCAAAAACGCTTCAACTGGATGATCAAATTGGCACTGCTTCTACCGACTTATATGTACTGCATGTAGGTCAATATCACCTCATTTTATGTTGACAGAGGCAAACACCAGCTCATACAGAACAAGCCTAACTTTTCATATAAATCATTAGTACTGGTATATTTTGATTGAGCTGTATATTCAAAAATTGATACATTTATTTGGTGAATAGGATATTATGGAGATAAAATACTATAATCATATCTTTACAATTGATTGGATAAAAAGAAAAATAGTTAACTGGAGGGTATTTATTCTTTACAACAAATTGTTTGTTTGACAATTGGTCAAGAATAAAAGCATACAATCAAGTTCCAATATTTTATCCTCCCTGTCATCTAAACCCTTTTTCATTGACAGAAAGAGACACAAATCTGAAAGATCCAATGCTCCCCCCTTGTCCATTCTGGAATATCTACAGATATATGTTCTCCGATCAGCTCTCCATATCTTTCCACAAATGTGGCCAAATCTGCAGGATCATCGCGTCCCAGTTTACCCTTTCGAGAGGGGAGTGCCCCCAACCCGGGCAAAAATCTATTTAAAATCCTTCTAATGCTTGAAAGCTGACATGCGTAAAGCTCACACACAATTTGCAGATACCTCAAATTAAAATGAATCAACAACCACAGGAGTTCTCGAGGGAGAATTTGTTCTTAACTACTCAAATGTAGAGTGGATATCAACCATAATAGTGTACTGTAAATAACAGAACACCACAGTCGACAACTGAAAATTCAATGTTTCACATAACTAAGAGTTCTTGTTAGTCTTAAAGAAAGGCTTTCCAACCAATCCTAGCACAAAGATTAAACTGATATTGTGGATCAATCTCCAGCAAAATTGTTCTATTTTGCGCATTCGACTAATTTTAGACCCTTCTTGTAAAGTATGTTCAAGTGCAAAAACAGAATAAAGGATTACACACAAGAAACCCCTACTCTAACAAAGTACGAGATAATAAATCTAAAGGTAGAAATTATTTTAGTCTCAAGCCCAAAAGACTTGGGGTATCTTTTAAAAAGAGAACGATTATCTTCGAGAATAAATGGGGGACATGCTCTAGTCTGAGTAGTACTCAAAACCAATTCAGAATAAGCCAGCCACAATGGGAAGCCTTCAAACTAGCACCATAGTTAAGAGAACATTTGATTTCTAGCATGGGAGAAGAAATGAGAAGAGAATGAACATATTTGTTGGCTACATGGAAGTTGTTGAACCCATGTGAAGGAGTGGAGAATGTGTGCATGTGTTAAATAAATTATGTAAAACTCATTTCAGTACAACCTTAAGTTTCACACATGATGAGAGAAAAACTAGTGGTTATGATAACCTTAAGAGCTCACAATTTAGTAACATCTGCCATGGACCATGACATAATATTATTTGAGTGCCCTTCACAATCTTTATCTTTTGAAAAAGGGTAAATTAAAAAAAAAATCATCTATATCATGTTTGAACTAATCTCCTCATTTGAAAAAGTGAATAATTAATCCCTGAACTGTTGGTGTCAAGTATTTGGTTAATTTTTTTTATTACAATCTGATGGTCATATGACATCATTTTTGTTATATTCCACATTTATCTTTTTCATATAGCTATAATAACTTTTAGAACAATTAGTTTTCTTAACAAAAGTTATTAATATTAATATTAATAGATAAAATGAGTTTTGAATAGTTCATTAAGTTACTTATTAAGATTTTCAGTTCATATGGTTATTCAAAATTAAGATATAAATGAAGGGGATTTCTTGTAATTTACTCAAAAAAAAAAAAAAAAAAAAAAAAAAAAAAGGATAACAGTGGCATTACTTATTTCATATACATTGATTGGGGAGAAATGTTTTAGATAACGCGTACTTGGAAAAATGAATTTTGCATAAATTCTTCTCCCAATTCTAATTTCTCTTAAAATTCTGTCAAATTATAATTTATTCAAAAAATTCTAACACTTTATTCTGGCAAAGGAAGGAAAGAAGAAAAAAAATTACATTATCAAAGTTTTAGATGAACAGCATCAAAGATATGAGTTCATTTATATTTACAATTATACATTTTCTTTATCACAAACCACAAAACAATTTGAAAAGTTATAATTTCAAACTTCTTATCATTTTCCATCTACTTACAATATTTAAACATTTTTATTTGAACCACACATGCATTTGCATGTATCAGAATACTAGTAGTTTTAAGTCCATAACTCAGTCATGATTATGTGCTTACACATCTCTCTTCCTCATAACAAAAAAAAACATCAAAAAAGAAAAGAAGACTAGCTTCTATTTGTAATGCATATAGGGTGCCACTTTAGTTCATGCTTGTAGGCTTTTTCTCAGGGCCAGTAATTGTGTTTGATTGATTTTCTCAGTATTATTAAAACTATAATGGCTGAATTGGACTGGGCTTCAGCCCAAGGGCTCGCTCAGAACAAACCAGACCTGGCATGGGCTGTAACGGACTTCCCAGGCCGGCCCACTATTTAAGAGTGAACAATATGTAAATGGGCTGAGCCCTTCTTCATATTATTCGTTAACGAAGAACACTTGAGATTAAGCATTGGGCGGGGGCCGCGCGTGCGCGTACCCCCTCAGTAACAAATTATGACGTCCACTCTCCCACTTGGGGAGATGGTAGGCCAGCGCACCTCCAAAGTGCAATGGAGGTCACTGACCTAGGCCTGGGCCTCCATGATCACCCAAGGACCCCGTCCAGGTAAGTATGGATCTTTGCCGGCCCAGCACCTCATTTTATAGCCACTTCAGCTCCCTTCCTAATCTTCCAGCCGATGTGGGACTAAACTGCCATATCCCCTCAAGACCTCACGAGCGGACTTTCTTGCTTCGCCAGCGTATTTAGTTTTCCGGAGAGACAAACAGAGAGAGCAATGGCCAGCCTCAAGCTTCGCGTTGGATCTTTGGTGCTGTTCTCTGAATTCTGCACAGCTGTGTTGGGCGATCAGCAGCTGAGCGCCAGGGAATGCGAGAGAATCTAGGGTTCACTGGCCTCGCTCTCTGCTCCGATTGCAAGACCTTTGCCGAGTACGTCAAGAACGAAGGTAAGCCAATCGAAATCTTAGGGCTTTTGTTGATCCCGTGTGATTTTCTTCCCTTTCACCTTCACTTGCGATGTGACTGTAGTCTGCAATCTCTAAGTTAATAAAAAAAAGGATCTTGGCGAGTTTTTTGTAAGCGTGTGTAGATTGTAGGAGAATTCACTGTGTATTTGTTGATATGGTAGTTTTAATGGGTTATCTGCTCTCATTTGTGATTCAGAACTAGCTGAATTGATCCAGTAGTCAGCAATGTTAAAAAGTTTGCGATTGTCTGTCAAATTCTGTTTTTTTAGTGCATTTCGATGTAGTTGAGTTGCATACCATGTTTGATGTTGCTGGAACCTAAACTTTATCCCCCACATGTATAATTCTCTTGAACTATTCTTTTAGTAGTTCCAATTGTTGGATCTTAGGTACCAAATTCAATTTCTAGTTACATATCTGATTCTATCCACTTCTATTACACCAAAAGAGTTTAGTTTTTTTGGGACGTTCTTTGTAGAAAATATCAGCGTCTCATTAGCTTTATAAACAAATACATTGTACTGTTTTTTTCTTCATATGTCAAATATCCTAATGTTGGCTTGCCTTGTAGTTTGCTGCCTTCTGTTACAGTTACCCCTTTGTTGATTATACTTAAAATATCCAATTTTGAACACTTTTACCCCCATTTGTAATGTATAGTTCCATTTATCCTCCATATTCTTCATCTCCTTCATCACTAAACCCTAACCTGAAAACTAAAAACTACAAAAAGTAATGGAAAGAAAGTTGAAGAAACCATCAAAACCCACCTTTAAAAATAAGGAGAAAGGAGAACCATCTACTTTTCTCTTTGTCCTTCTCCATATTCAAATCCTTTAGTAAGTTAGTAGATTTATCACTAACCCATCAAAACTTGTCTCTCAGAGTCACAAATATCATTTCAAAATCGATCTCTGAAAATCTTACTCCCTTTAGAACTCACCAAAACTCGACTCCCAAATCTCAATCTCAAATAGATGAGGGGGGGGGGGGGGGGGGGGGGGGGGTAGGGGAATCTGATCTCCTCTTATTTTGGGTTCAACTTGAGTTTTTTGTTGGAATAGTTAGACTCTTAGGGTTGAATTTGGAATATGTGGTAGGGTTAGAATCTTTTTCCTTTGGGTGTAATTGCACTTTTTCTCTGTTTTAATCAATGAGATACAAGAGAGATACTCCGAAATAAAGAGCCATATCTCTATATTTCTAACCTTATTAATAACTGCTTCCAATATGTTAGTTTCCAAAATTTTCAATCCCTCAAACCTGACCCAGCAAAGAGTCCCAAATCTTATTCATAACTAGAGTATGTGGTTATACATCTTCTATGCCCTTGAACGGGGGTTTGTTAAAAGGGAAATGGTCACTGGTATTTGTGTTAAAAACTCGGTGCTAGTGGACCATTATAGTTTTATTTGCAACCTTGGCCTGTGTTTAATTTGCTTGATAGTTTTGTTGATTAAGAATGAGTTGGAGTATGAGATTTCAGGCATTTACTTAATCACTGGATGTAATAATACTACATATTAAATTATCTACCGTTTGAAGGATTTAGGATTTCTCTGATGTTACCGAAGGCAACCTTGCTATTACCTGATTTACTATTTTATACACTTTTCTCTGCTTCTGTATTCTGTTCTCAACTACTTTTTAAAACTATAGCACTTAGGGTTGTCACTAAGAACATATGAAGTATTTCAAGGATGGTCAGAAACCTAATGCACAAATGTTGAAGCACTAAAAAAATCAGTCAACAGAATTATCATGCCCTGTACAGTATTATTTTATTTGAATCATGGGAGCGTTTTATCAATCACCAAGTTACTGAAGAGCTATGCTTCTCATCTCCTGAAGTGGCTTTCATACAACTCAACTTACTGATTGAGAACACTCTTGGCACACAAAAGAATTCTGGATTTTAATGTAATTTGCAATCAGATTGAATCCTAGTGATTCCCATTATTTCTACTTCTAGCCCACTGTTAGGTTGTGGATTTACTCATTTAACTGCTGAGACTTAGTTGTCTAATACAAATAGCCTTGGACAGCAGGACATCTTGTTAAATGTAAAGTAGACTGGCTGAAGGGTTTAGTGGCATTTTAGTGTGACCGTTTTCTTAGAAGAAGTTGCTTCAACTTTGCAAATGATCTTCTCACCTTACTCATCTCCTTGCTTGATTTCTTGATCTTCTTTCCCTACTTATACCTTCTTAAACTCCAATTTTGGATCAACATATTTGGGGCTTCTTTGATTTAATCTAGGGGTTAGAGCAAAGCCTGGAATTTATTCAGGTGTATAAATTCATCATCATCATCACCTTCTTCCTTATTTCAATTGGAAGATAAGGCCGGCATATTGCATTCCTGTGTTCAGTTGAGTTTTTAAATTTGGTGGGGTTAACCTTGGTATAAGGCCACATGTGATTAATTTTTTATCGGTGTATCTATCATACTGTTTGAAGACCTAGATTATGTTAGTTTGGTGAAAATATTTTGGAGCCAACCTGAAACGATGGAGTGCATGTAAATTTTACAATATACTGCTCTAGTTATGTTCATGAGAATTCTTGGTATCAACTGTTAATTGCAAAGCTCTATTATATAAATGCATTATCATTGTTTCTTCGAGGATTTTCACATTTTCTTTGGGGGAAAAAGTGAAAGTCTGATTTAACTACTATCTCCAAGTTGTGTTCTACTTGAGTGTATGCACTGAGATGCATGCTAGGGATTGTTGTAAATTTGATTGTTTGAAAGGAATCAACAAATCATTTTTCTTCTAATCGGACTTCCCTACTTGATTAAGCCAACATCTTTGACCATGTTATAGTAAGTTGCATGCTTTACTATATTGCAATTTCACAATGCCTTAATTTCAATTTGATGGGTTTTATTACTATGCCACTTTGGTTGAGTTCTTGCTTTATTTAATTATTTATACCTTTTGCCTCATAATGAAATTGATATGTTGTTAGGGTTGATCATGAATTAAAGAAAAATATACATCCTACCAAGTAGAAAACTGATAAGGCTGCTGGTACGCGCTTGACGACTTGGGTTCATGTATCTGACTCCTAGAATTTTAACATTTGTGTCAGATACTTTCACTAACTTCATGAATATCATAGTCTACTATATTAAAATACACCATGCATTCTTTTGATGCATAAATGTGTTGTACATGAGTGGATATGCTAGGGTTATGCGGCAGCCTATTCTAAGGGGAATCAAATACCATGAATTTTATACAATTGATAAAAGGGACCTACATTTTAATTTCAAGGCAAGCTTTATGTATGACTCATGAAACTAGTCTAAATTAGAACAATTGATATTCTGACATCCTATTAAGATTCATTAAGATTTTGATAGTTACATTCCAATGAAAGTGACCTGCTGCTTGTACATGTTGGAGGACTGTTGATAACTACTATTTTCAAGTCTTAGTTTCTTAATGAATAAATTACTGAGGCTTAGTTTCTTAATGAATAATTTACTGGGTCTCTCTCTCTCTCTCCTCTCTCTCTCTCTCTCTCTCTCTCTCACACACACACGCTAGTCTTTCTGTATAGTATAGAAGTTACTTTTTTCATGACCATTTGCATACGCGGCATTTCAAAATGCGAAGTGAGAATGATAGAGAGAAATTCTGATCTTTAAGTCTTTTATGGGTGTAGAATTGGTATCAGATTGTCTCAAGTGCTGCAGTGATGATTCTGATTTCTGCGTGACTAAGGTATGAGATGTCATACTACTCATCTTTATGAATCATGTTGTTTAAAGAAGCTAATTTGACTTCAAGTTCCATAAAGTCATATGACTAACTCGTGCATTTATATGCATTTCTTCTTTCTTTTTTTAACTTTCTCAAATAGTTAGATATGGATAATTGACTGATAAGTTTCATAATCATTACGCTGCTCAACCATTTTTTTTAAAAATAATTTTTACTGTGGTAACTGTTGTGTGTTGCTGGAGTACAGATAAAAATGTGGAACTACCATGTAGCGGATTTACACATTATGTGGTGGCAAACCATTAAATACCATGCAAATTCCTACTCATTACCTCCTGCAAGGGATAGTTCTAGAGGTTAGGTCGGCTTGCCAATCTAAGGGACTAAGGGAAAAAAATTGTTTCTTTGTGTTTCAAGACATTTTTTTTTATAATACTTCATCTACAAGGCAAATTTCAAAAATCATAAGAAAAGTGATGAGTAGAAACCATAATATTATGATACCACGGTTTCAAATATCGTCCAATTATGATACATCGGCGATATCATATTGGTTTTTGAGATATCCTATATAATATCAACCCTATGATATTGGTCAATTTAAGAGCTGATATAACCGGTATGATTGATATTGCTGATGTTGATGACCAATATTGTCAATTTTGATACTAAAAACTAGTGTCGATACCAATACCGACACCGAGATTTTAAAACATGGGTGATACCATGGGTGATACCCTTTACCATATCTTGTATTTGGATGGGTCTAACTCATGCCATTAGTAGTTTACCAAGCTTAACAACCAAAAGGAACTCACTGTTTGCTGGCAGAACTTATAGCTTGTTTGTCCTACGTAAACGCTGTCCATGAAATCTCAGGCAGATTACACTCTCTTAAGAGTCCTTTGGAAACAGCCTCTTTCCCATGACGACTAAGAACAGTCAAATCAAGAATTCACTTCAAATCCTGGATCTCAGCATCATGCTGTTCATGGTGTCTCACAATTCAGTATTGGAAATGAGTGAGGACGTGGAACATGTGAAACCACATGTTGGAAATTTCTGCTGGCTGGATAACATAAACTTCATTATTATTTTGAGTAAATATACCATGTAACAGGGCTTAGTAGTGGCTTTGTCTTTGACTGATTGAGGCCTCTTGTTTATCGGAACTTGTACCGTCAGCTGGAATTTATTTAGAGGTATATGAATGGATGTAGTGCATGATAGCATAATTTCAGTGGATTGTGATTGTGGTGATGATCCATTTTTGTATTGCATTGTCTCAAGTGTCTGGAGGTGGTGAAGGGGAGATGAAATGTCATCGAAAACATACAGATCTTCCCAGTTGATCTTCAGCTTAATTTAGATGAACAAATTGTTTTCATTTGTTGGGCGGGTCTGGGGGGGTGTGGTTTTTTTTTTTTTTGTTGGTGCTGTTGGGTGGGGGGCACCTTAATGAATCATTGATCCTATATTTTTGGTGACCCTCTTTACTTATATGATGTTAATTAAGGAACCAGATCCTTTACTTTGAATCACATGCACAATTACTTTGTATTAAGCATGTCAACTAGCACAGGAATCAAATTTACTTTGTCGAAAACCTGTGATTTTCCCTTGAACTTTGAGAACTAGATTTAAATTAATACAAATCCATGACATGTAAAATAGTTGGAGATTGGTGGTTTTACCCTTTTGATTATTCATGCTTCATTTATGTCTAGTAACTGCATGCAGAGTTGGGAAGCCACTTGTTATTCTGCTTTTGTGATTCTGACTTTTCATACAGTGGAATTGGTTTTGATCATCAAGTTTGCAGGTTTCATTCTCTGGTGCAATTTTAGAGGTGTGCATGAGAAATCTTGTTTTCTATCCTGAGATTGAAGCATTCATTGAAGAAGCGAAAGATGAATTCCCTGCTCTCATAGTTCAGTATGCTTTTCGTTCTCCACCCAAAGTCATAATGCTTGACAAAGATGGTCAACACACTGAATCTATTAGGTCAGTTTTTCTTGATGTTTATTCCCTTTCTGGTACTAGCGATATGATCATCTTTAAACTTTTCTAAGTTGTGGGCTTGCTCTCGAATGATCTGCTGATCAAGACAGCGAATTATTTGCTTTCAAGAGACTATTCTTGAAATGTAGACATAAATTGTTAACTACTTGTTAGATTTTGATAATTTGTTAACCTCCACTGTCCATTAACCACCTGGATGTAAATGATAATATTACTAAGGTGGATGACTGTCACCTTTGCTGTCTTTTCTGTGATATGGATTGTCATAATCGACAACTGTGCCCAGGCTGCTTTAAATGTTATCATGCCTCAATCTAAATGCTTAGAACTTGAAATTGTACTGACAAGCTTCTTAAATAAGAAATCCATCCTCAATTACCACTTTAACTAATTTCTTGATTGCAGCTGTTTTTACGAAACAATAGAAGTGTATCTGACAATAACTACAGTTTTGCATGTTTCAGCTCTTTGAACCTGTTATAGTAATTACAATGGTCCACAATTTCAATACAATTGTGTGCTATATTGTACTATACGGAATTATAATAATATCTGCCTCTTTTGAGCTATCATTATTTTTTCCTCTTATTCTGTCACTTGGATATCCTTTGGCTCTCGCACTGCAAAATAATAAAGTCAACTGCAGAAATAAGATTAGGACAAATTTCCATATTATGATTTTTAGTTTAGAGTGAGGAATTTGAGGAGAATTGGTAATGCATGAGACTTTTGATGGGAAGGCTACAGTTCAAGGCATATGCCTAAGATGAATATTGTCTATGAAATTTCCTTCCCGTAGTTGGGGAGTGGTTGGGTCTTTGACTGGTTGGAGGGCCCCCACATAATACTCGCTATTTTCATTTTAAGGGAGTACTGCTAATTTCCGATGTGAATGGGTCACGTTGGGCTACACAAATTTTAAATTGTCGACTGAACCCCTGCCCCCCCCCCCCCCCCCCCCCCCCCCCGAACGCGGCAGGTATGGGTATTTAATTACCGAACCCACAACCAAGTTTGGGTAAATTAGACTAGGTTTTAGGATCCGTTGGGTCAGATTGATCCTTTGATTTTTGGTTTCAGAAATTTAGTGTGGCCACCGTTGTCCGCCAATCACCGCCACTACTGCCACTGCTAGCCGCCACTGCCAGCGTAGATACTGCGCTACCTTCACCACCATGGCCTCCATTGCCTCCACCATCGCCATTCCTGCCACTTTCATTCACTGCTATTATCCTCGCTTGGCAAAAATATATTTAGGTATATAACATGAATTTTTTTAAAGTAACATAATAATAGTTTAGTAGGTTCTAATCATGCCAAACATGATAATGTGACATTATTAGAAATTTAATGCATAAGAATCAAATTTGAGGGGTGGAATATTGACCCTAAGTGGAAAGTGTTTAGTTACAAGTGAAGAAAGTTAGATGTCTTTCAAGTTCGACTACTCAAATTCATTTAACTTAACTTCTAAAATGTTTGACCTAATGGGTTTGTGTTTCTAAAGCCTTTACCTGTTTCTAGTTTTCTGTTGATCAAAACCCTAGCTACTGCCTTTCTTCACAAAGAAAAAGTACCGTAGCAGCGCATTGAGATAGCCACGTAGAAGTAAAGAAGTTTTCTTTTAACAAATAATATAGTGAATGGTTAATCTATGTAGTAAAGTAGCAGAACGAGCTCTCTTCTGAGTCATTCTTTCTTCACCGATTTTCTTGTTTTGACAGTTTATTGTTAGGGTTTTGATAGATCTGATGTTATCCTTCATTTAGCATTCCGGTTTCATTGGTTTTTCTTTTTATTTGTTTGAAACAATCTATTAGAGAAACCATTTTTAGAGACCAAAACGAAAACCTACTTCTCAAACCTTGATAAAAACATCCACCTGCATGAAGCGACGACCCCCGCCCTCACCCACAGCACTTTTTGCAATTGCCTATATTAGATTTATAGTGGACTACTTTTTATATTTAAGCTATTTTTTTAAAAGGTAAGAAAAGATCTATTTTCTATCATAGGTGTTTAGTGCAACACCTTGAACTAAAAAACTTGCACATTGATTGTCATATCGTTAACTTTTTCGTTAAAAGAGGCACGTACAGAGCAGATAACCCCTTTAAACTTTTTTTTTTTAAAAAAATACCACCACTATCACTACCACCTCCTCCTGAGACTCGCCGCCACCACCACCTCCCCCTTCTCATCAAATCTACTACTACCAACCATCACCACCACTTCATCCCTCATCAAATCAATCACCACCACCACCTCCTACTCTTACTCAAACTCACCACCACCTCCTCCTCCTGCTCAAACTCACCACCACCACCTCCCCTTCCATCTTACACCACCACCCCCACGCCAAAATCTCTTCTCAATTTGAACCCTAATCTAAGCATGAATCCCTCTTCTCCTTCTGATGGGGACATCTAATAGGATTTTTTGATTTAGTTGTTGGCTTATCTTATCTTATTGTAGTTTATTTTAGTTGGTTAATTGTTGGTTGATTTTATCCCACATCGGTTGTGTGGGGGTTATTTTTTTGTAGGCTTATATAAGGCTGAGATTACCATTGTTTTCTTCAGTTAATGATTGATAATGAAAATTGTTGTTTGAGCATTTTGAGTAGCCTGTGTGCTTCGGGTGAGAACCCCTAGGGAGAGATTTCCAAACCCTATCTTGGAAGAGAAACCCTAGGTTGAGATTTCCTAGAGTTCGTCCCCCATTATTTTGGTATCAGAGCTAAATCCTGCTCTTTTTCACTTCTTCCACAAAATCTTAACTTTCACAAAAACCTTTTTTCTCCACCAGAACTTTCACAAATTCCCAAAACCTTAGTTCTTGAAAATCAAAAAAAGAAAGAAAGAAGCCTAGATCTGGAGGAGAGAATTTTTTTTTTGGATTACTGTTCCGTGAACAGTAATCACCCAATTACTGTTCATGTGAAAAGTAACCCTGATTATTGTTCACATGAACAGTAACCCCATTTCCTGTAAATCTCCCCCTCAAAAAAAACTCAAAGCTCTCTCTTTCGGAGTCCGTTTTGAGCTCTGTTTAAGTGTTGGGTTCGTGACAGAGCCCCGGAGCTACTAGATAAATTTTCGCAGCATTCAAGCAGCAGAGACGACCTCCACAATCCCTATTTGGTGCTGTCATAAGTCCCGCAACAATCCAACAGCATTTCGGGACCCGTTTCCAGTCCGATTTTGGTCCAGTTCGAGCCTTTGAGATTCTTGGGTAATTTTTTAGCTTATGCACTGAAATTTTTCTTATGGGATTTTATTTTTGTGGTCAATATATTCATATTAATGGTGATCTAAAGGAAGTTGAATGGAAAATGTATGCGGCTGTCCCGACTTTTCGTGATTTTTATGACCGTTACGGTTATGAAAACTGGGAGAACAATCTTGAAATCTTTCTTCAATTATTTTTCTCTGACATCTGAGCAAAAGTGCCTCTATGCCCGAATAAAGTTGGTGGGAGAGCCATATTATTGGGTAGAGAACAATCATAAGTTATGTCGATATTGGTTTCTCTTGCAAGACTTTCTTCGCGCTCGTTATGCTCTACCCATTTATTCATCTGAGTCAGACTATAAAGAGCCCAATGTTGAGCAAGAGCCCGAGAGCCGGTCAATCACAGATCTCTGCACTAAGATTCGGGTGGTACTAGAAAAACTTACAGCAAGTCAGGCTGCAAAGAGGGACACAGATTCAGAGCCTTCAGCCCTTGTCAAGCCTAACTTTCTCGAGGAGCCAGGGTCAGAAGTTGTTGCTGAGTTGGAGCACGAGCTAGAACAAGATAATGCAGCTAATATGATCAGAGTCAATAGTTGATGAGCCCGAATCAGAGCCAAAGTTAGAAGAGCCTCTTATAAAGAACTCAGTAGATCTATTAGCGGAGCTTGCCATGGAGCTAATGACATCCACGCCAACTATGAGGGTTTCAGTGTCGCAAAGATCATTTAACTTGTACGATCCTTTGCAGATTTTCCTACAGGAGACAGAGTCACAGGAGGTCAGACTATTCATGGTGCGAAGTACAGTTGATTTAGTTCTCATCCTGGAGGATGCGCCTCTTTCTGTTACCTGCGCATTGCTTGAGTTGTCATCCTTTATAGAAGATATGTCACAGAAGTCAATCTCGCCCACACCGCCTTGGTTCAGCCTTGATACATATCTGTTGGGTCCACGGCCACCACCATGGCCTGATTGAGAGTTGAGATCTGCACTCGATAGGGTCGAGTTTTCCCTAACCCTGGGGGAATGATGGGGACATCTAGTAGAATTTATTTGATTTAGTTGTTGGCTTATCTTATCTTATTGTAGTTTGTTTTAGTTAGTTAATTGTTGGTTGATTTTATCCCACATCGGTTGTGGTGGGAGTTATTTTTTTTGTAGGCCTGTATAAGGCTGAGATTACCATTGTTTTCTCCAGTTAATGATTGATAATGAAAATTATTGTTTAAGCATTTTGAGTAGTCTGTGTGCTTCGGGTGAGAAACCCTAAAGAGAGATTTTCAAACCCTATCTTGGGAGAGAAACCCTAGGTTGAGATTCCTAGAGTTCGTCCCCCATTACCTTTTACTCCACCTCCCCCTCCTTTCCACCCCCATCATTATCACCACAATCTCATCCTCCTCTCTACTATTGCATGTGGCCTTATGTTGCCTAGTGATTTATTAGGTAATTGCATGGATTTAAGGAGAACATTGAAATTTGAGAACTAACTTTTAAGAACTCAGCCCATAAATTTTAGTCTGAGTTAACCTTGTATCTCACTGTCAGTAGGAATGGGAGGGCAAGCAGGATTCCTAAGGCTGAGCGCAACATTGAGACGGAGCTTCGAGTCTTTTAATTCCTCTATTTAAAAAGTTACCTGTGAAGTAAAATTTTGAACATTGAAAATTTAGTGAAAGAGCTTCTCTATTTATTTTGTTATAATATGGACCTCCTTTGACCAACACTTGTAGGCATGCTGGGCAAATAGTAGTAACATACACTAGCTTGAATCCTATTGCCAATGTTTACAATATTCATTCCATTTTGATTTTGGACTTCCTGTTGTAGGCCTAGAACAATAAAGACTCCTAGAATATTTCCACAACCTGAAAGATGGCTTTTCCATCCTTTGACTGGCATGCAGATGACCCAGTTTTCAACTTTTTAATCAACTTTCTATTTTTCAAACTTTGACCTATTTAATATTTTTTAAATAACAATAATATGATTTTTCCGTTATAGACCTTTGCAACTGGAAATAATCGACACCAAAAGTTCACAGTCCAAGCCCTAGGCCTGATGTTCTGTTGAATCCATTCACAGATTTACATCAAATATTATTTGAATGAGTAAACCTGAATCTGTTTCAAGCTATGCAGAACTGACTTCTTTATCGTGAAGAGTTACCTGGGTCGGCACATATTGGAGACTGGGACTTCTTAGACAGTCCTCATACAGTTCTCAAATGTGTTCCCAATTTTCATATATATATATATATATATATTATATATATATATTATATATATATATATATATATATATTAATATATATATATATATATATATATATAGGGCTATCTGTACCTCAGCCTGCGGGCTGAGAGAGTTTCTCAGCCTGCGGGACGTGGCTGAATATAGGCCACACATCGGTCGCAGAGTGTGGGCGCCACAAAAAATCAAAAAATCCCGCCTAAACAATCGTGAATCAAAATGACAAAAATACCCCTTTTAAATGACGACTGCGACTTCTAGCATTCAAAAGTAAAAAAATATCACCTTTATATAATGCTTGTTACTACTATATTATCTCATACCTAAAAACTATATTTTTACTCAATCATCCGTAGTTCCCCCACCGATCCTACTACGGATGCAATTTATGGTCGCAGTTAATCATTTATCAGTTCCCAATGCGACTTTGGTCGCAATATTACTGTTTTGGAGTTCAAAGTAATTTAAAGTTATAGTGTATTAACTTTTAAACTGTTTTGGATAACTGAACAGTCACCTAGGAAGTATACAATTTTGGGAAAAGATAGAAAATATATTTGAGAGATATTCACGTGGTCAAAGAGCTTAAACCTTTTGGAATTCCGGGATTAAAAGTATATAAAGGGTCATGAGCAAAGGATAAAAACATACTAAGTTATTTTTGCTCAAACTAGTTACTCTTAACTGTTCGGAAAATACATTCAAAAAATGTCTTCACCATCACCACCGTCTTCACCGGAAAGAAGCCAATACATTCAAACAATGTCTTCACCATCACCACTGTCTTCACCGGAAAGAAGCCAATCATCAAATGATGATTTTATGTTTAGTTCTGAAACAATGTCTCGCTACGGGTCAGAATCTGAGATTGATACAGACGACCCTTTCTGGGAGTTCATTGATGAACCAAAACACAAAAATGAAGAGGAAGAAAGCGACGATGAGACTGTACCTGAAGAAGAGGAAGAGACAGAAGACGAAAGCATGACTCTTGACGACGAATCTGATTACGATGGTGATGACGACGATTAGAAGTTAAAAAATTGTATTTTGTTTTTCTTTTTAAATATATATAAATCTCTTTTCTAAAGTTAATTTGTGAATTACATTTTTTACTACTATGTATTGGTTGAAATACTGCGACCATGGCGCAGACTTAATTAAATCAAAGACTTTATTAATACTGCGACCTAGGCATATCATCATTAATCCATATTACTGTTAATTAAATCAAAGACGCAGACTTAATAAATACACAGCGACTTTGGTCGCAGTTGCTGTACTTTAGTCTTAATCAACACAACACTGCTACCTTGGTCGCAGTTTCTGACCGTAGTATTAATAAAAAAAACTGCGACCTTGATCGCAGTTGTTGGTGTTTAGTCTTAATAAAATACACAGCGACCTTGGTCGCAGTTTAATCAACAACATCACTGCGACCTTGGTCGCAGTTGGTCTTTATAAATAATCAACAACAACACTGCGACCTTGGTCGCAGTTGCTGATCTTTACTCTTAATCAACAACATAACTGCGACCTTGGTCGCAGTTGGTGGTATTTATAAATAATCAACAACAACACTGCGACTTTTTAAATATTTATAAATGATACAAAAACGATCTCTTATACAATAAGATTGAGTGTTACAATATAGCAGTAGAAAGAAAACTAAACATCAAAAAGAGCCATTGTTGACTAAGAGCAGTGTTGTTATTGAGGTCTTTTTATTTATGTCCAAGCATTTATCTCCAGGCATGTGAAAATGATACAAAACGCTCTCTTATACAATAAGATTGAGTGTTACAATATAGCAGTACAAAGAAGATTAAACATCAAAAGAACCAAGAAGACTAAACATCAAAAGAGCCCTTGTTGAATAAGAGCAGTGGTGTTATTGACGTCCCCGTGTATTAAAAAACTGTGGACGTCGAGGACCATGACTTCTTCCTTGTGGACGAATATCGATCAAGTTCACCGGCCAAAATATTCTCCCAAAGGCCCAGCGAACTTGAAAAAGGACAATCAAGCTCTGGGTCTTCTTCGTGCATAGGGTCATCTTCATCCATGGAGGCAGGCCCCTGTTAGAGACTCTGAAGAAGGCTGAAATTCTCAGAGCAATTGCTCTCAAATGAACACAGTCTAATTATGGGCTGTTAAAGGGAGAGGGTGAGCCCTATTTATGGGCAGCCCATAATAACAGCTTCGGGAAACAGCGAATGGTGCGGGTTCATCAACGTAGACTTGACGTTAAAAAGATCTCATAAAATCTTTATGACAGGTCGCGTCTCACGGAGTGAGTCCAAGTCGCATCAGACAACAGACAACTTTTCATTTTTCATTTAGATTCAAAAAATGACTTAATCCAAAACAATACTTAATAAAACAAGAACACGGCGACCTTGGTCGCTATGCATGTTAATCTAAAGGAAAACACTTACTTAACGTACTGCGACCAAGCTCGCAGTCCACGTAAAGCAACCTAAGATTGCAGTTGCTGGCCATCTTTATCAACAACAACACTGCGACCTTGGTCGTATTTAACCATGGTCGCAGTTAATAATTATATTACTTCACCTTATAAATTTTTAAAATGAAAGGTTGCGACATTGGTTGCAGTTGCTGGACGCAGACTTAATAAATACACTGCGACCTTGCTCGCAGTTGCTGGACTTTAGTCTTACTCAACAACAAACACTGCTACCTTGGTCGCAGTTTCTGACCGTAGTATTAATAAAAAAAAATGCGACCTTGATCGCAGTTGTTGGTGTTTAGTCTTAATAAAATACACACCGACCTTGGTCGAAGTTGCTGGTCTTTACTCTTAATCAACAACATCACTGCGACCTTGGTCGCAGTTGGTGGTCTTTATAAATAATCAACAACAACACTGCGACTTTGGTCGCAGTTGATGGCCGCAGTCTTAAAAAAATAATCTCCAATCTTGGTCGCTATTGCTCGTTTTTAGTCTTAATCAACAACAACACTGCGACGGTGTGACACGTTACCCCAAACAGTTGCTTAGTCGCAGTCTTTGGTCGCAGTGTCGACACTGGTCACAGTAGTTACTGTTTGCAATGTATCTTATGCGACCTTGGTCGCAGTGTCATCTATGGTCATAGTTGTTTTGTTTGCAATGCATGGCTGCGAAAAAGTTCGTATTTTATTAAAAAAAACAAATATGCTTTTTATTTATGTCCAGGCATTTATCTCCAGGAATGTGCAAATGATACAAAACGATCTCTTATACAATAAGATTGAAGTGTTACAAATACAGCAGTACAAAAGAAGACTAAAACATCAAAAAAATCCCTTGTTGACTAAGAGCAATCTTCTTCTTGAGCTCTGGTGGCAGCAGAATCAATAAGATTGAGTGTTACAAAGAAGACTAAACATCAAAGTAGCCAAGAAGACTAAACATCAAAAATCCCTTGTTGACTAAGAGAAATCTTCTTCTTGAGGTCTGGTGGCAGCAGAATCAATAAGATTGAGTGTTACAAAGAACACTAAACATCAAAGTATCCAAAAGACAAAACATCAGAAGAGCCAAGAAGAGCCCTTGTGACTACTAAAAGCAATCTTCTTCTGGAGGTCTGGTGGCAGCAGAATCTTTCATTGATGAACATCTCTTCACCAGAAGGTTATCCAGTGAGCATGGAGTTTCCTCGATGTCACTTCTGGGGTAAGAGAGGAGGTTTTGAGACCTCACAGGGAATGCTACCCACCACTATATCCACCACATCCCCCGCCGCCATACCCACTCTGACCATCCGTCACCAGCAAGCTTGACTGGTGCGTCAAGTGAGAACAGATCTCGGTGAGGATTAAGTCCTCGTCAGGGATCATGACTTCTTCCCTTGTGAACGACGAGGACCATGACTTCTTCCCTTGTGGACGATGAGGTCTATGACTTCTTCCCTTGTGGACGAACATCGATCAAGTTCGTCAATAGGGTCATCTTCATCCATGGAGGCAGGCCCCTGTTAGAGACTCTGAAGAAGACGGAAATTCTCAGAGCAATTGCTCTCGAAAGAAAACAGTCTAATTATGGACTGTTAAAGGGAGAGCGTGAGCCCTATTTATAGGCAGCCCATAATAACCATAATTTAATGGTTCATTAATCAGAATCGTCGGCATTAATGGTCTCCAACCGCCAGCGCCGGTTTGAAATTAAAAGACATTAACGCCTAAACCCAATGAAGAACCGACGCGTAGACAAACCGCTTCGGGAAACAACGAATGGTGCGGGGTTCGTCAACATAGACTTGACGTTAAAAGATCTCATAAAATCTTTATGACAGGTCGCGTCTCACGGACTGACTCCAAGTCGCATCAGACAACAGAACTTTTCATTTTTCATTTAGATTCAAAAAATGACTTAATCCAAAAAAAACACTTAATAAAACAACACTTACTTAACGTACTGCGACCAAAGTCGCAGTCCACGTAATGCAACCCTAGATTGCAGTTGCTGGCCATCTTTATCAATAACAACACTGCGACCTTGGTCGCATTTAACCATGTACACTGCGACAAAAGACTTTGGCTAAGGTCGCAGTTTAAATGTATAATGCGAGCAAAGACTCTGACTACATTATATTCAAAAAAAATAATTACTTAACGTACTGCGACCAAAGTCGCAGTCCATGTAATGCAACCCTAGATTGCAGTTGCCGGCCATCTTTATCAATAACAACACTGCGACCTGGTCGCATTTCACCGTGTACACTGCGATCAAAGACTTTGACTAAGGTCGCAGTTTAAATGTACAATGCGACCAAGACTCTGACTACATTATATAAAAAAAAATTAAACTATAAAGTAGAATTTTATCGCAGGCTGAAAACAATGATCTGAAAAGATTTTATATTTTCAAAAAAAAATTTATCCCAGGCTGAAAAGGAGAAACTACATCTTTCAAAAAAGAGGTAAAGAAATAAGGCGAAAAGTAATTTATATTCTATAAAGAGCGGCAAAATAAAAGGGGGGAAAAATAATAATAAACAATAAGGAAAAGTTATCATAAGGGGTATTTGGTAATTTAACTTCTACCTAAAAGCAGACCGCAAGTCAGTGAGGTGACAAATCGAGCCACGTCACCGCAGGCTGAGAGAGTACTCTCAGCCCGCGGGCTGATATACATTTTTCTCATATATATATATATATATATATATATATATATATATAATATATATATATAATATATATATATATATATATATATATATATAGAGATAGACTTGTATCCTTTCAAAAGGATTTGATCCCGAATCCTTCCCACTCAAAATCAACCCTCCAACATTCGAATACAAGATCCACTCCGTTGAAGTTGATCTATACTATTTCAAGTATCTATAAACCAAAAATCAAGTGTTTTAAATACTTTTTGCCCATCCATCAAGCAACGCAAAATGGACGGCCGAAAGTAGTGAGTTGGTTAGATCTATGTCTTTAGACATACAAATTCTCGATCCGGCCATTTCATTATGATCTAAACATTTAAAAACCCCTATAAACTAATTTTTGTTAGATTTCAAATGTTCTACACCGTTAAACTAACCAACTCACTATTTAGGCCGTCCGTTTTTCCCCTACTTGATGGATGGGCAAAAAGTATTTAAAACACTTGATTTTTGGTTTATAGATACTTGAAATAGTATAGATCAACTTCAACGGAGTGGATCTTGTATTCGAATGTTGGAGGGTTGAATTTGAGTGGGAAGGATCCGGGATCAAATCCTTTTGAAAGGATACAAGTCTATATATATATATATATATATATATATATATATATATATATTATATATATATATATATTATATATATATATATTTTTGGAAACATATTGGATGGTTCTTTGTCCACATAAGATTCATGTTTCTCAGAAAATATTGTCCTTACAGTAGATTGAAATATTTATTTACTTTCATCTATGTGTCATGGACTATATTTTAGTCAAAAGAACATTAATGTAAAATTTATAACATATAGTGTGACACATTTATACTATAGAAAAAGCCAAGGCCCATCCCTTATGCAAAGTCAATAAATGGATAATAGTTTTAGTATATGCATGTTGTCGTATTCTTAGAAGTGTCTGGGTTATGGGCATTTGCATTCTATGCATGTCTATGAGTGCACATATGTACATTCTTTATCATACAAATACATACACAGATAAATTATAACTAAACACAAATTTTATGTTCTAAAAAATATGTATACAATTTTTTGTCATGCTGTGTGTTTCATTTTCTACTGTTTAAGGAGGCCTTGTCACGTGTCTTCTCCGTGTTGTATTCGTTCCATGCGTCTGAATCCATGCTCTTACATTCTAGCTCCTTATTTACCCATATAAATGCTATTATTACCATGAAATTTGTGTTTTCTCCTTGTTTCATCACTTGGATGGCTAACGGAGGGATGTCCCTTGTTTGTTTAAAAAATGTATGCAAATATATCGAACTAACTGATTTGTTAAATGTTGGTCATTGTCATCCTAAACTAACAGAATTGACAACTGGAAGCGTGAACGCATCCGGAAGTTCCTGAAAGAGAAGGTGAAGCCTGCAGGTTCATCATCAGAAATCTGAGACAAAGGCTTCAGATTCCCCTTCCTCTCATTTCCTTGCATCTTTATGATTAAACTGTATCCTAATCATTTATACTCACTTCTAGAAATCACGGATTGTGAAGCTTCCCTTTGTTATGACTATAGAAGCAAATAGTTGTAATTTTCCTTTTAGTTGAGAATAGAAAACCACAAACATGATGGTTAAATCTCTTGTTAACTTCTGATGATGGCTTTATTCTCTTTTTCCTTATCTTCTTGGGGATGATTTTTTGTGTAACAACCCATATGCATCCTATAAAGGAAATAGCACAATATGCTAAAATACCCTCTTATTATTGTTCAGTTATTACAAAATATTCTTTGATCAAGACAGTCCATTGGTACATTTGATTTCTGCATCATGAAAGTCCTTTTATGCAATCGCCGTATTCAGAACTGATGGTGCAGGAGATGCTTTTTGTTTATCTATTATGTGCAAGCTATTCATTTTATCTTTCTCGCAAAATATGTATCGCGAATGAACTGTTGGGTTCTGCATCCAGTTAGCAATTAATGAATCGACAAATCCATAGAACTCTCTTTTCTTCTTTTTTTAATTTTTCTATACATATCAAACTTCAGCTAAAAAGAAAGACAAGGACCTTTGAAGGAAATTTGATAGGTGTAATTTGGCTTGGTAAGTTGCTACTTTTCCTTTGCTTTCTCATCAATCAACTCAGCTTTCTTGATTTCTTAGATTCTTTTGTTTTCGGTAATAAAAGTCGGGCTTTTTGAATGTCAATTGCATTCAAGAAGATGCATAATTGGTTGAGTTGGGCATGAAAACTTCACTTCCCTTGCTCTTTCAACAGCCACCAGTCTTTCTAAGATCTTTCTCTTTTTCTCTCAGTCCAAGTGCTTTCTCTTTGCTTTGAAGTTGAGGTTTCCAAATTTTCCAACATAAAAAGCAAAAAGAAACAAAAAGGTTTAATTTTTCCAAAAAGGAAACAAAAGACTCACAAGCTCACTTTATTTGCACAGCACTTGTGTTGCAGTTAAGCTCAAATTGCACAAGTGATGATAACCATATAGAATTCAGACAGAAAGAAAGTTTTAAATGCATTTGATTACATTTGAAACCAGAGTGAGCAACAAAATTTCTAAAATTACAATTGCAGGTGAAGCTCACATTGGACCTGTCCACAATTGAAATATGCTGCAAGGATACATTTTCAAGTAGGCCCATAACCTATAGAGATGTAAACATTTCCATCTCTACCTTGATTTCAGATAATTACATTGATAACAGCTCACTGCTTTTCATATATACAGCCCTTCTTCTAGAGGGCATCATCCTTTTGGTTTCACAACACTGAAACCAATGGATTGTGGGGATCCATTTCGTATCCAGTTCTCATGGAAAGGAAAAGTGACGACTTTGGTCGAGTAAACTAATATATCAACTCTGGAAATGTGTCGAATACCAAAAAGCTAGGACGCTGCGCAGCAAGGAACTTTCCTCTCTTTTCATGAACCCTAACAAATGGTCCCCAAAAGAATCTTAGACCTGCAGGCATGTCACAAGGAACAGAATTAAATTAGTCATGTGTAGAAGCAGGCAAAGTGAGAGAGACTACAAAGATTTTCTTTCTTCTAGTATTCATTTTACAAGTAGGCTGCCTGCCGAAATGAATGGGTAAAGCCTATTTCTCAACAAGCAACTGATGGCTGTGTTTTGCCCCATACACTACTGCCCCTAACTATATTTCTTGGAGAACAGTTGTAAATGAACCCTAATCCATAATCATCACACAATCACCACATCGATGTATCCAGGGGAGGACACCAGTTCCATCAACCTTCAATTCCCTCCTTAAATGGAGGATGTGAAGGGCATGCAAGAACCAAGGATCAATGGGGCTGTGGTAGTTGAAGGCCTGTGTTGGGCCAAAACACTACAGAGTCATTCAGATGACACAAGTTTGATCGTTTTACAATAAGCTTCACGAGGTATACTCGTTTCAAGTGAAAACCTCAAGAGGATTCCCGTTATGACCTCAAATTACTTGAACAAATTGTACATGAAACATCAAATGTCCAATCTCATTCATGTCGTTACTCTTGAGCTTGTGAGATCCCAGAGCTCTTATGGAACTTAACAGGAAATTCTGACAGCAACCACAGACATTTGCATTATTTGGTGGTTCTCAATTAACATGAATTTAGTGAATCATGTAAACAAATGAATGCATGTCTCATGGCAAGTTAAGCAGACCTATCTGATAAATAATGTGTTTTGATTGAGACTCTTAAACCATATAAAGAAGAAAGACTGTTCTCATACATTAGAGAAAATTGCATTACAAACATACCTGTCGTCTCCGCCTGCTTTGTAGGATGTAGCATGAACGTACTATCAAATAACATGGTAGAAGAAAACCAGCAAGTTGAAGGGATAACTGAAAGCGCGCACAAAAAAAAAAAAAAGTTCATTACCAAGTGGTTGTGCATTAATAAATGTTAAAGCATGTTTGCAGTCAATATCTCTGCAATGATGCCTGATATATATATAGAATAGATCATCCCTTCAGTTTTGCAGTGAATATTTAAGGGCTGGACTTGAAAAAAAATCTCAGATACATGAATGACAAGTACCATGAAATGTAAAACTAACTTACGTTGAAGAAGTCTGATGCATCTTGGACCATTTCAGCATCCCTTATAACCATGAGTACATGGCGAACAAGCAGAAGCAGCATCAACTATACAGAATCATGGGTATATTTCAAACCTCCATAATGAGGAAATAAAGATCAACGCTGAGAAAGAAAAACATTTAAACATACAATAAGAGCAACAGAGCGGCAACAAGCAATCCCACTGTTGTGTGCAGCTGCATACTCTTCATACTGTGCATTTAGTAATTCTTGCTCTGCAGCAGCAATTGCCAGAAAATGGAGTCATGTAGATCAATCCGTGCACCCCAACCTTGCCTACAAAAAGAGTAAAAGAGAACATTCAATTGAAATGTTAAAGGAATTGAACCCGTCAACTTTGTTTACAACACACACACTTACACTTATACAAAAGAAATAAGAAAAGAAAAAGGAAAAATCTTGTACTCAATCGAAGTATGTCCTTATTCCAATGGCATTTTCCCAATTCCAAATCAGCTTTCAGAAATATTCAAGCATTCAAATTTTTAATAAAATTATTCTCACTATTGTTTCGAATGGTAAAACTAGATGCATCAGAAATATGACTAATTAATTAGAAATTTGGTTCGCGATGGATTAAAAGCAAGGAATGGTCTGAAAGAGAAATTAATCTAGATATGTCAAACAGTACTTCTAGCCTGAGAACCTACAAGTATGCCATACAGCCACAAAAATCCCAAATCAGATTCCTTGCAGCAGGTAATTAATATGCATGAAGCATACCAGGTATTGTGCATTGTTCAATGCAAAGTCATACTAGAAAATAACTCCATAATTCAGTTACTATTGCTATCAAAAAGATGCAATGGATATGAAAATATACATACAATGGAGTTAAAATGGAAAATTAGGAAGTAAAAACCATGTGCTTCAACAAAGGCAATACAGAAGAAGGCCAGCATATGCATCATACAAATGATATGGACAAAACCTTTCAGTTTATAGTATAGCAACATGTATTATTTCGGAGAGACATATGGCTGACAATTGATTTCAAGACTCAATATTATGTATGTACCTGATATCAATGGCTATCACATCAGAACCGGTTCTGGTTGGAGGCGCAGAATAATTTGGTGCATATACCTTTACAAGCAAACAAATAGTTGAACACTTAGTCAGAACACAAGAGAAATGACAAGTATCTCATAAAGAATCAATTAGAATAGTTTTTCCACCTAGATTCTGTATTATCCACCAACTTAATAGAAAGCAATTTTAAAATTTACAAAATTGATCCTAGATACCATAATACAATTCAATGCTAGCGCGCTATATTAGTTCCTTCAAAATTTGCATTAATATATACTGTCACTAACAAGGAAATCAACATAAAACTGTGGCCAGAGAAACATGCAATCTTATGTAGCACGGACACTTCTATCATGGAGTCATATCGTGTCCGAAACGTGTCCGACACCGCATGTCATGTGTATTTTAAAGTATTGTCACGTGTCCACGCGTCGTGTCCATTTCAATGTTGCCGTGTCCGTGCAACATAGCATACAATAGACAAAAAAAACTCAATTAATTCCATTTGCTCATGGTGGAGGAATTTGTAAATATAATAATAGAAGTAATCTCTTCTATCAATTAGGAACTAATCTCTCAAGAGGAAATATAGAATGATGAAATACCCAGTGCACAGAGTTTGGAAGTTGATAAATAAATTATGCACATATTCTGATATTTATACCAACCTGGTTGCAGATCTCACATGTGATGTCCCCCTTCTTATTGCACCATCTTTGTATGCATTTCCTGTGGGCAAACTGAACAGCATAGAAGCAGAAACCTCTATCAAAAATTCAGCTGCAAGTTGCATTTTTGGAACAGGTATACTAAAAAGGGGAGAAACCACACTAAAAAATGTATACAACACCATATATACAAAAAAACACATAGAAAATAGAAGCAGAAAATGCCAAAAATGGATTCATCAGAAAGAGTTTACATCAACAGAAAATAGAATCAGCTTTTATCTCTTTAGGGCCCAACAGATAGAAACATATAACAGCAAGGTGTCTGTACTTCAAAGAAAAGCATCACTAACGAATGCTTGAAGACAAAATATCAAAGACAAAATATCAATAGAAGCATAAATTTGGGACTGATCAGAATGGATAAGAACTATATGTAAACAATATGATAGGTCTTAGTTGGAACACTTTCATTGTTCCAATAGAAACCTCTCCGGGTGTACACTTGTAGATTCGTAGGTTTTCAACATCCCAATGATATCTTAAAAAAATCTTAACCTCTTTGCATGCATATATTGCACCACAATAGTAACCTTTTGTAATCAAGTTATGTTACACCTCAGCGGGTTCTCAAAGTTTTCTAAGTCGGTCACTTAAGTTCACTGGCTTCTAAGTCTATCTTCCATATTCCCCTAAAACACACCCTAATTGTGTTCATAAAATTCTTCAGGTCTTAATAGGAATGTAGCAATCACACTACCACATGCCAAAACCATTTGTAAAAGTGATCAGCCTCCTTAAATCACTGTTAACAAAATTCTTTACTATCACCACACCCCATTTGAATTGTCAAACAGTAAAATGATTATACCAAAGTGTAAATGGTTAATACTTATTGAGGACTATACTTTCAGATGCATTCTATACTAATTATGCATTTACAATACTAAATCCACAATTCCACATGGTCACAAATTTCTAATTCCATTATTAGCCTAAAACTATACAGAATATTATAACTACTGGCAGATTAACCAGAATTTAAAGATTAGTTCCACTAATCCACAATTAGCTTTTTACAACCACCATCATCAGTGTTACACTGTAACAGTGCCCTAATACCATTAAGGCTTTTTATCTGATTAAACTTATTTTACAACTAAATAATGAACAGCGAATGGGTCATAAAAGGTAATCAACAGAAGTAAAAAGAAACAGACTCAATTGTAGGAGCTAATTTCTGAAACATGATTTAAACAACCTTGGAAACTAAAAAGTGAACTAGAAAAATGGAACTGATATCCAAAACTCCAAATCCAAAATCAATTTAAATTAGACAACAATAGAAAAATCAAACTTGCATACAATTTCAATGGGGCCGAAATCATATAATGAGAAACTGACAATATTAGCCAGCCAGGTGAAATACTTCTTTTATTTCAATGATCCACTTTCAAAAAAGCTTCAAAAATGTCAGAAACAACTAAAAAAAAAAAATTTATTCTCTTCTTGACCTTTGTGAGAAAAGGACTTATTCAAACTCCTACAGACAATGGAATCACCAAAATAGACATTTTAAGCAAGAATTCTTGCAATGTAGACCTAAAAGCCATTAACAGCTACCAAATTCTCAAACAGGCAAAGGAGTTTTCGTGTTAGGGATCACAAAGTCCAAATAAATCAACAATAATAATGCAAAATAAACACATTTATACTACATGCATTCAGTCTGTTCCAGCAAAAAGGGGGGAAAGGACAAATGTTAAGACGTTAGCAACCAAAAAAATTGAAAACAATATAAAAAATAAACAAAAAAGATATTCTAAGAACTTAAACACAATAAGACAGAAAGAGCATGTCCCACTCCAAAACTCAATGGAACAGGTGGGAGACCTAACAACTCCATTACCCTCGCAGAAAATAAAAACCCCAAAAAGAAAAAAAAACCATTAATTGTCAAGACCAAGAAAATGTCCATAAAACTTGGATTAGAAAACATTGAAATAGTAATTCCTCTTTCTTTATTTGGAACAAAAAATACAGTTGAGAAAAAGAGAGGAAAAAAAAATCCCACCTTGATTTTTCCTCTCCTCAACAAAAACCCACAAAAAACTGTTGAAATTGGAACAAAACTAAACTTGGGTCACACTAATACAATAATTCTTCCAACAAAAAAGCCAATTTTTCAAGAGAAAACTAAAAATTTAAAAAAAAAAAACTTTTAAAAAAAAAAAGTTTTGACCTTGAGGGTTCCATTGCAAGCGCAGGGTGCTTCCATCTCACTCTCCTCTCCTTCCTCCTGACATATCCTGCACTCAGTCAACCCCTCTCCTTTCTTCTTCGTCTTCTTCAAGCTCTCACCATTAAACTTCACATCATTCTCTCTCTTCTTACTCCCAGAGCTCCTTTCTTCCTGCTCTCTCCTTACAAGCCCATCACCAGAGCCATCACCACCCCCATTCCCAGAATCAAAGCAGGCAGCAGATGCTATGATCCTATCAACACAAACCACTGAATCACCCACCATCTCTGCTCTGTTTCAGTTTTATTTCTTTCTCCCTCTCTCAGTCTCTCTCTCTGAAGGAAGGTCCGGAGTGAAAACAGAAAGAGCATTATAAGCGGAGAAAAAGAGAGAAGGCGAAGCAAGAAAAGACTAAACTGGCCCTAGATTTGTTTTTAATGGCTTTTTTTCAAAAAAAAACTTCAGTTAATAAATAATTCCAAAAAACGCCTCTCTCCAATCTTATTTAAAAAATTAACCTCGACATATCACGATGATGCCACGATAGAGCTGATTGAATTCAAGGATTTGGGTGGAAGTGAGGAAGTGGGAAGTGTCTTTTTTCATTTCCGCTGTTCATCCAAATACCGGAAAAGAAAAATGAAAAAAGTTCTTTTCTTTCTCTTTTCTCTTTTACACAACCATTTTCTCACTTTCAGAGTGTTACAGTTAATTTTGTGCTCATATAAATCTCATTTGTAATAAGTTGTAGCACAAAACAGTTAATTTTTTGTTCATGTAAATCTCACTTGCATTCTAATTACAGTCCAACTTTATTTTTCTTAATTAATTTTTATTTTAATATTATTTTGCGGTCAATTTTATGGTCAACTTTTCCACTTCCACTTCCACATTACCATCCAAACACCGGAAAAAACATAACATTTTCCAAACCACACTTCCCAACAACATCCAAACACCGAAAAACTTACTAACCAATTTTCAAGTTCCAAATGGAACTATTACCACTTCCTCACTTCTTCACTTCCTTACTTCCACCCTTAACCAAACAGGCCCGGTGAAGCACAGGGCAGTTTACCCAGGCGTTTTGACGCTCGCGCATACCAGTGTTGTATTTTGGCTCGTCCGGGAATGCTAATCCCGAACGAACCAAATTTTTCCCGTCTATTATTGCCTTGTCTAGGGATGGTAACTTCAGACAAACAAATTCTTTTTTTCTGTATTTTGCTTTTTTCGTAGTTGACACACGACAAGTGATAATTTAAAAAAAAAAATTATTTGTTCGGAGTTGGCAACCTCGAACAAGGCAACAGACAGAAAAAAAAATTATTCGTCTGGGTTGTCAACCTGGAAGAACCAAAAAATGACTCTGATTTATGTGGGCGCCACGCTGACGAGATGAACTGCGTCGCCGCCAATGTGACACGTCAGATGTCGATTTTTAGAACAAGTTTGTAGGGAGGTTGATTTTTAAAATTGTTTATTAGATAAGGGTTTTTCTAAAAATGCCCATGTTTTGGGAGTATTGATTTGGGTTTGTGTTGACGGAAATACCCATGAGCATAGTTTGAAAGTTTAAACGTTTTCTTTTATTTTCTTTCAATTCAATTATTTGTGAGGTGTTATTATTAAATGCTGGGCTGAGACTCTGTACTAATAATTGACTGCTGGAAGTTGGGCTCAGCTCAGCGCGGCGGGGAGTTGGTAGGGTTCCTGTTTTTTGTAGGCCCCACTTTTGGTATTGGTTCAAATTCCCTCGACTTTAAAAAAAAAAAAGATGCTTTGAAATTTAAAACCGTTGCCGGTTCTGTTTTCTGAATTTGATTTTTCATTGGTGCCTGGATTTGATTTCCAATGCAGCCTCATTTTCCAAATGATATGGTCTGTTTGGTTATGGTAATTGGCCGTAATTCGTAAGTTGTAATTGGTAAAGTCTTTTATATTTGTAAATGAGTTACATGCATGTAAGATTTATGATATTTGGTTGGTAATATAAAGTTGTAAGTGGAAAAGTGTATTGTACTTTACGGTGTATGGTTGTCGTAATGTGTAAGTCGTAAGTGAAAAAATTGATCACAAAATTAACTATTTGGTGATTTAAAAGTTTTAATATTGCAAATAAATATTAAAAATGTTAAATATTAAAAAAAATTAATATTAACATAAAAAATAATACAAATTTGCATCACCACAAAATTAACTGTAACTGGGCTGTAAGTGAGTGGTAATCGGGTTGCAAGTGAGGGGTAATTGGGTTACGTAAGTCTTTTACGAATTACGGTCCAAATAAACGCCGTAGTTGTAACTGGGTAGTAAGTCATTTACGAATTCGTAAATGACTTACTACCCAGTTACAACTACGGCGTTTATTTGGACCGTAATTCGTAAAAGACTTACGTAACTCAACTACACTCACTTGCAACCCGATTATCACTCACTTACAGCCTAGTTACAGTTAATTTTGTGGTCATACAAATTTGTAATTTTTTTTATTAATATTAACATTTTTTAATATTTAACTTTTTTAATATTTATTTGAAGTATTAAAACTTTTAAATCACCAAATAGTTAATTTTGTGGTCAACTTTTTCACTTACGACTTATACATTACGACAACCAAACACCGTAAAGTACAATACATTTTCTCACTTTACAATTTTATATTACCAACCACAACACCGTAAAAATTACATACATGTAACTCATTTACAATTGTAAAAGACTTTACCAATTATAACTACGAATTACGGCCAGTTACGACAACCAAACAGACCGAGGGTTAGGGTTTCAACAACTTGGATTCGAGGAAAAAACTGTTTGGTCAGAGGTGGAAGTGAGGAAGTGAAGACGTGGCTGGCCTTATTTTTCAATTTTGTTATCCATTCAAATACTAAAATAATGAGAAATATTTTTTTCTCTCTTTTTTAACACAATTATTTTTTATTTTCAGGATGCAGTTAATTTCATGGTCATGTAAATCTCAATGGTAATAAGTTGTAACTCAAAATAATTAATTTTGTATGCATGTAATCTCACTTGTAGTCTAATTACAATCTAATTTTTTTCTCATAATTAATATTTATTTTAATTAATTTGCATTAAACTCTGTGGTCAATTTTTCCATTTTCACTTTCACGTTACCATCCAAACAGCAGAAATATATTACATTTTTTTAGTTACACTTCCTAACTATCATTCAAACACCGAAAAAGAAACAAAAATCCTCATTTTTCAATAAGAAAAAAAATTTCTGCTTTCTCACTTCCACCCAGTGCCGAGTATCTAAACAGCCTGAGAGGTAATAGATAAGAGCATTCGTGCTCTATTTTATTCAACAATTTATATAGTTTTTCATCTTTGTTTAGCCTTTATCTGGACTAAATTTTTGGTAGGATTAGAAATATATATACACATTGTTTTCTTGATCGTGAAGACTTGATTTTTATAATTAAAGTATTAAATCTCCACAATTATGATCTTTGTTTATCTTTCTAATTTCTTTTTAAGATTTGTCTGAAATAGTATTTTTTTTTTTTTGTCTTTTCTTTCATGACTAGATCAATTAGATTATTCAAGGAAGTGGGCGGAAGTGAGAAGTAGATTTTCTTTTAGAAAATGAAAATTTGTGTGTATTTTTTTCGGTGTTTGGTTAGTAGTTGGAAGTGAAAGTGAAAAAATATATTGTGTATTCCAGTGTTTGGTCAACAATGGGCCTGTTTGGTTAAGGTGGAAGTGAGGAAGTGAGGAATTGAGGAAGTAGTGATAATTTTCTTTGGAACTTGGGAATTGGTTAGTAAGTTTTCCGGTGTTTGGATGTTGTTGAGAAGTGTGGATTGAAAATATTTTGTCTTTTCTGGTGTTTGGATGGTAATGTGAAAGTGGAAGTGGAAAAGTTGACCACAAAGTTGACCGTAAAATAATATTAAAATAAAAATTAATTAAGAAAAATAAAAGATAAACTGTAATTAGAATGCAAGTGAGATTTACATGGTTAAAAAATTAACTGTTTTGTGCTACAATTTATTATAAATGAGATTTACATGACCACAAAATTAACTGTAGCACTCTGGAAGTGAGGAAATGGTTGTGTAAAAGAGAAAAGATAAAAGGAAAAGAGGTTTTCTTATTTTTCCTTTTCTGGTGTTTGGATAGATAAGGAAGTGAGCACTTATACTTCCCTATTTTCTTACTTCCGCCCACTTCCTTGCAACCAAACAGCCCCAATGTGGAAGTGGAAATAGAAAGGTTGACCACAAAGTTGACCGTAAAATAATATTAAAATAAAAATTAATTATGAATTTAAACTGTAATTATAATACAAGTAAGATTTACATGACCACAAAATTAACTGTTTTGAGGTACAACTTATTACAAATGAGATTTACATGACCACAAATTACCTGTAACACCTTGAACAAGGGAAAAGAGAAAAGAAAATGAATTTTTCTATTTTTCTTTCCGGTGCAACAGAAGTGAGAACGACACTTCTCACTTTCTCACTTCTGCCCACTTCCTTGAAACCAAACACGTCGAGATAGAAATGCGAAATGAGTTGCAATGCTTTGTGTTTGACTCTGGATAACTCACGCTATTGTCGTTGCGTTCAGCTTTGCAACTTCCCAACTCCTGGTCAAAATACTGGATGCGAGTCATGTGATTGTTTGGTTAGGGTTAGGGGCTGTTTGGATTCGAGGAATCCGAGTGAAGTGAGGAAGTGGGGAAGTATAATTGCTCATTTCCCTATCTATCCAAACACCGGAAAAGGAAAATAAGAAAATCCCCTTTTCCCTTTTTCATCTCTCTTTTACACAACCATTTTCTCACTTCCAGAGTGCTACAGTTAATTTTGTGGTCATGTAAATCTCATTTATAATAAGTTATAGCATAAAACAGTTAATTTTTTGGTCATGTAAATCTCACTTGCATTCTAATTACAATCTATTTTTTATTTTTCTTAATTAATTTTTATTTTAATATTATTTTGCGGTCAACTTTGTGGTCAACTTTTACATTTCCACTTTTCATTAGCATCCAACACCGGAAACGACAAAACATTTTCCAAACCACACTTCCCAACAACCATCCAAACACCAGAAAACTTACTACTCATTTCCTTTTTTCCTAAAGGAAATAAATCTTACTTCCTACTTCCTCACTTCACACCAAT
>JAVJIF010014619.1:0-80212 GCA_038442645.1 Agave tequilana | reverse complement strand
TTAGAATTTTAATCATAACTTTCGCTACCGAAACTCAAATCTGATGATTCAAGATGCTACAGAAAGAAGACTTAAAGGGATATAATTCTTCTGTTGATCACGATTTTCATTTCTATCATTTGATAAGTGATATTCAGAATCAACACGCTAACAAGCTGCAGATCAGAATTAAATTTTTGGATAAATCAAATCAAGTTGGGAGATAAGAAAAGAATTCAAATTCAGAAATTTTTAGCTCTCCTATCTTCATACGCTTTTTATCTCTCTAATCTTCTCCTATAAATACACTTATACCTCAAAGGCAGAGAGCACACCACTTCAGAGAGAGCTTACTTTAGATTTTCTTTTCTTCTTCAATGTAATTTTTATTTTCTTTTATTTTTCTTTTTAGCTTAGGTTAGAGAGAGTTACATGATTAAAAGAGAGGAAGAGTTTATTGTAGAGTGACACTATTGTAATCTTTCCTTCAAGAAACTTATATTGAAGGTGACAATCAATGGAGGTTTCCCACTTTTCTTCATTGTGCTCGATCTTCCGAAGCTTCGCTTTCCTTTATTCTTTCTATTACTTTGCTTTACCCATGCTAAGGTAAATTTCTTTATGGTTCAACAGTAAAGATAAATATTCTTTTTTTATTTCTTTTAATTTTTGATTTTTGCATCACCACTTTTTTTTATCTCTTTGTTTCTTTTTCTTTTATAATTAAAACAACACCACCACCATCTCTTCTTCTACCATCTTCTTCTTAACTTAACATAATATTTTTATTTTCTTTTATAAGCTAAGAAGATAAGTATTAACTAGTTTTATAAATTAAAAGAAGAAACTTACATAACGCTTCCATCGCTGTCCCTCCTGTGGATCACGACCCGTTAGCCCTAGCTATACGGTAGAATTGAGGGAGGACCGCATTGTTCTAAATTTCTGTATTTGTTTTATGCAGTTTTGGCTTGATCACTCAACAGTATAACCCTTTCAAGATTAATTATAATGCTCAAAGGAAAAAGTGGAGTCTCATATAAGCTTATTAGTTCACTGTGTTCAGGAAGAGGAAAGATTACAAGAAAAGACTGAAAGTGCTTACTTAGCATTTCAGGATAACACCACTAATAAGAAAAGGAAGAAAAGTGAAACTAAAGGGAGGATTACAAACACCATTACATCAGTTGATCTGACCATGGCAAAAGTGCAGGAGAAGAACCTAAGATCATTGCATGCTTCTTCTGCAAGAAAGTAGGCCACATCAAGAAGGATTGAATAAAGTATCAGAAGTGGCTAATTAAGAAGGGAATGTCTCATACTTATATTTGTTCTGAAATTAATCTAGGCTACATCAAGATAGATACTAGAGCGACTATTCACATATGCAATTCATTGCAGGACTTCCAAAACAAAGGAGTCCCAGTCAAGTTGAGCGATACATATATATGGGCGATGAAAATAAAGCTGCAGTTGAAGCTATTGGAGTTTGTAGGCTTAAATTAGATTTTGTTTTATTTTAGATTTAGATGAGACTTTATATGCACCGTTATTTTGCCTCGAAAAAGGTCTGGTCGAAGTAAGATTTCTTTGAGTGGTGGCTGAAAGGTTATAACGGAACGGTTCTGATTACAAAAAAGGGGGAAGACACAATTCTCCTCTTTATTTAAAGCTGGGTTTTTTGAGTGGCGGTGGAGAGTGATTTGTCTCTGTTGACAGATCGACTGTCTAGCTTTTTTTCAGGATGCTCTTGAAACCAAGTCAGAGAGAGAACTCTATTTTTAACACGCAAAATGTTTAGAGTCCTAATTACTCCTTTCTCTATTTCTCCAAAAGTCCTCTCCTTGGATCAAAAAGAGTCCCCCTCTTCATAGCTACTCATGCTATTTATAGGAGTCATAGGGGTATTATCATCTCCTAAAATTTCTCTATAATGGGGATTAACTCTCCAATTACGTAGAGAGTTAATGACCTAGTAATTGAAAATCACCTAGAGGGGGGGTGAATAGGTGATGATGCTAATCAAGGGGCAATTTAAAAATTAAAGCTACAACTATCACCAAGCAAGAGTCACAAGATGAATGCAAGCAAGTATGACAATGAATATGATGAGCAAGTAATAAGTGCAAGCAAAGTAGAGTAGGAATGCAAGAATGTAAAACAATCGCAAACACAAGGATATGTTATCGAGGTTCGAGCACCCAGCTCTACTCCCCGCCTTCCCCAGAAGGATTCTAGCTACTTCCACTATCACAAAGATCTCAATTACAATGGAGTACCCAACTCCACAATCTCAGTACAAGTAATTTCCTGGTAGTCAAAAGACCACAAACTCTCTCTTTCAAATATCTCTTCCCTTACAAGGTCCTTAGAGAATATTGAGTAGGAATGAAGCTCTTGTGTGTAAGGAGAAAGAGAATTAAATCAGAGAGTATTGAAAACCTTCAGAAAATCAGTGAGAAATTCAGCACAAAAACAAGAAACAAGTCTCTTTTGAAAGCCTTAAACTTTGAATTTTCTAGCAATAATTGTTGTAACAAATCTCTCCCCAAACACCCCTATTTATAGGAGAGGGCTAGGGTTAGGGATAAAACATAATTACTGATGTTTAGGAGGTAATTAGATCAAAATATATCCTTAAACGAATTTTTAAACACAAAAGACAAAAATAAACAGCTCACTTAAAATCTGCCCGTTACTGTTCAACGGACACATCGGTCGACTGGGCCGGTCGACCGGTAGATCAAAAATTTGACCGTTATAGGCAGCGGTCGACCGACCGGTCGACTGAGAAAACCTGTGAGCAAAAACAATATCTCGGTCGACCGCCCCGGTCGACTGGCAGACATGCACACTGATACGTGCCTCTGCCAGGACTGCGGTCGACTGGTCCGGTCGACCGGACCAGACTGACACAGACTCGGTCGACTGTCCCGGTCGACCGGATCAGGTCAAAAATCATTTTTGAAAAAGAAATAAAGAGGATTTTGATTTTAACAAAAATACTTTTGAACAGGGAATAGTATAAAATATAAAGATGTATCTGTAGGCAAAAACTTGTATGCAAAATATTTTTGTATAATTTATGAGAAATTATTTTGGAATGAGCATGTGCGCAAAAACGTGTGTGATAGAGCTTCAAACCTATCCACTATTCTTTAACATACTATAAACTGAAAAACAAATTACATGAAGATTTCTTGAGCTATCTTCAAGTCTTTGAGCCATCCAATGCCTTGCTAGTGCCTTCTCTTCTATGATCCTTCCTTGATGTGCAATATGCCTTCCTTGCTTTGTGGAACTTAGAAGTTCTTGCAATAGCTAAGCGAATGGTCTCTAAACATGGTACAAACCTGAAACTCATCTTAACAAACTTGTTAGTACCAAATAGCACTAATTTGGTTTGTCATCATCAAAACACAAAACAATTGGAGAGTGTAACCTCTTGGGCCAACAATCTCCCCCTTTTTGATGATGACAAAACAAATAGGCTATTGATAAAAATATAGGGAGGAGAAAACTCCCCCTCAAAAATATAGGGAATCGAAAACTCCCCTCAAATTATGCTATATATAAAACACAAGAATATGCTCTAGATACCAATAATTGAAATGATGCACCAATTATTAAACTAATATAAAACACAAAAATTGCTCTTGATACCAAAAATACAAAAAACAACTAAAACACAAGAATTCTCAAAATACATGAATTCAAAAACTCATACATACAAACATAAAACTCATAAAACAAATCTTTAAAATTAAAGCATATAAATTCATATGGAACCAAGACCAAATGAACTTATTTTTGTCATGTAAACTTATTCTCCCCCTTTTTGTCATACATCAAAAAGGGTTATGAAAAACATGTCTATTCAATAATACAAACATTAAGTTCTCCACAAATAAACGAAAATCTAGCAAAATCAAGAGGTTTAGTGAAAATATCGGCTAGTTGTAAATCCGTGGAAACATAATCAATATCTATATCACCTTTCTCAAAATGATCTCTAAGAAAGTGATATCTAATCTCAATGTGCTTGGTCTTACTATGTGATTTGCATTTTTGGTCATGTGTATAGTACTAGTATTATCACAAAATATTTTTATATGATCAAAGTGCAAATCAAAATCAAGGAGAGTATGTTTCATCCAAAGGACTTGTGCACAACAAGCCCCCGCGGCAACATACTCCGCCTCGGCGGTTGAGAGAGCAACGGAATTTTGTTTCCTAGAGGACCATGAAACAAGACAATTACCAAGAAATTGACATGTCCCACTAGTACTCTTTCTATCTACTCTACAACCCGCATAGTCGGCATCCGAATAACTAGTCATTGAAAAATCTATAGTTTTGGATACCAAAGACCCATTCCAATAGTGCCCTTAATATAACGAATAATGCGTTTTACCGCAATAAGATGAGACTCTTTAGGACACGATTGAAATCTAGCACAAAGACACACACTAAACATGATATCCGGCCTACTTGCCGTCAAATATAAAAGACTTCCTATCATGCTTCTATATAATTTAATATCAACATTTTTACCTTGTTCGTCCTTATCAAGCTTGGTTGTAGTTGCCATTGGAGTGTTGCAAGCCTTTGATCCTTCAAGCCCAAACTTCTTTACTAGCTCCTTTGCGTACTTGGCTTGGTTAATGAAGGTTCCGTCTTGCAATTGCTTGATTTGGAGTCCAAGGAAGAAATTTAGCTCACCCATGGAAGACATTTCAAATTCTAGTTGCATTACCTTCTCAAAATCCTTGCATAAAAGCTCATTAGTAGATCCAAAAATTATATCATCAACATAAATTTGCACAATTAAAATATCATTATCAACATGCTTAGTAAAAAGAGTTGTGTCTACTTTGCCTTTAATAAAATCATTTGAAATGAGAAAACTAGAAAGCCTTTCATACCAAGCTCTTGGAGCTTGTTTCAATCCATACAAGCTTTATCAAGTTTAAAAACAAAATCGGGATGAACATGATCAACAAAACGGGGAGGTTGAGAAACATAAACTTCTTCATTAATAAAACCATTCAAAAATGCACTTTTCACATCCATTTGAAAAAGTTTAAAATTTTTAAAACATGCAAAAGCTAGTGTCATCCGTATGGCTTCAAGCCGTGCTACGGGTGCAAAGGTCTCCTCAAAGTCAATTCCCTCAACTTGAGTGTAACCTTGGGCACTAACCTAGCTTTATTCCTAATGACATTTCCGGACTCATCCATCTTGTTTCTAAAGATCCACTTAGTACCAATTATTGGTCTATCGTGGGGCTTAGGAACAAGGTGCCAAACTTGGTTGCGCTCAAATTGATTGAGTTCCTCTTGCATGGCAAGCAACCAATATGGGTCCGTCTCGGCTTCGAGAATGCCTTTGGGTTCAAAATGAGAGATGAAAGCAAAGTTACCACATAGGTCATGGAGTTTGGAGCGCGTTGTGACTCCTTTAGATGCATCACCCAAGATGAGCTCCTTAGGATGATTTGTAGCGTATCTCCAAGCTTTAGGAAGCGGTTGAGTGCTTTCCTCCTTATCCTCTTGAACTTCACCAATAGGGTCTAGCTTTTCTTCTTGAGCGGGTGAGTCCTTCAAGGATAGTCTCTCCATGTCTTCACCTAATGGTTCAATCTCTACAACATTCTCAACAACCACATTAGATTCTTCAAATTTAACATGCATGGATTCTTCTATGGTAAGAGAAGATCTAATGAAAACTCTATATGCTTTGCTAGTAGAGGAATATCCAACAAAGATAGCCTCATAAGCCTTAGCATCAAATTACCCAAATTATCCTTAGTATTCAAAACAAAACACTTGCATCCAAAAACTTTGAAATATGCAACATTAGGTTTTCTAGAATGATACATTTCAAAAGAAGTTTTTGAAGAATTTTTGCATAAATAAATACGATTCGATATATAGCATGCGGTGTTTACGGCCTCGGCCCATAAATATTGAGGGAGGTCATATTCACTTATCATTGTCCTAGCCATCTCTTGAAGTGTTCTATTTTTCCTTTCTACAACTCCATTTTGTTGTGGAGTTCTAGGACAAGACTTTCATGCTTAATTCCCTTTTCATCACAATAAGTCATGAAGAGTTGGTTAATAACTCACCACCTCTATCACTTTTATTCTCAAAATCGGAAAACCTTTTCTTTTTAACTCTTTTTCGAAAAATCTTAAAGTGAGAAAAAGTTTGATCTTTATTTTGCAAAAAGAAAACCCAAGTAAAACGGGAGAAATCATCAACCAAAACAAATGCAAATCTACTTCCATTTAAACTCTTAGTTTTAGTTGGTCCAAAAAGATCCATATGAATTAATTCTAAAGGCCTAGTTGACATGATATCCTTGATTGGTTTAAAGGAAGACTTGGTTTGTTTCCCAAGTTGGCACGCACACAAATGCGGTCTTTCTCAAAATTCAAGCAAGGTATACCCTTCACCAATTCCTTTGAATTAATCCTAGAAATATGGTCAAAAGATGCATGTCCTAATCTTCTATGCCAAAGCCAAGAATTTTCATCAAAAGCATTAAGCATTTAGTAGAACAATCTAAATTAAGCATGTCAATAATATAAACATTATTATCACGAAAACCGGTAAGAATACAAACATCGGATTTAACATCAAAAATCTTGCAAGAGGAATCATCAAAAACAACTTTAAGTCCACGGTCACAAAGTTGACTAATGCTAAGCAAAATTATGTTTTAAACCATCTACTAAAACAACATTCTCAATAATAGGAGATGCACCAATTTGAATGTTACCTATACCGATGATAGTTCCTTTGGAGTCATCCCCGAAGGTGACGGTGCCACCTTCCATGTACCTTGATAGGGTTGTGAAGTTGTTGATGTCCCATGTCATGTGTCTTGAACAACCACTATCAAGGTACCACCGCTCCCTACGTCTTGGAGCTTTGGTGTGTACCTACATCAAACAATTTAAGACTTGATTTTGGTACCCACATTTTCTTGGGTCCTCTAGGGTTAGTGTCATGAACCCAAACAAGATTATTTGTTCTATTTAGTTGATCATAGCAAAACTTAGCTAAATGTCCATTTTTACCACAATATGTGCATCTATATACTCTACCATATTTAAAAGCATAATGGTGTGTGATTTGTGAGCATGAGCATTGTGAGCATGAGCATGAGAGGTGCTAGCATGAGAATTTTTATCTTGTGAAATTTAGCATGTGAAGTGTGCTTTTTAGAAAACATGTTCTCAAGTTTCTTAGTATGAAAGCACAATCATTTAAAACTTTTTCAAAATCATTCATTTTGGATTAAAAGAGGAAATTTCTTTTTCATCAATAATAGGAGATTTTGCCTTACAAGTACTCTTGTAGGCACAAAATTCTTTTTGCATGGAAATGAAATTAGAAGAAATATCATCTTTTTCTTTAGAAACAATGGCAAGTTGATTCTTAAGAAAAGCAACTTCTTTTTGTAATTTTATGCATTCAAGTTTCTTGTTATCATAAGTTTCAGAAAGTTCTACAAAAGCATGCACTAGAACTTCCTTACTTACATCATCATCTTCATCATCAAGGGATTGAGGGGTTACCTTGGTGTGTGTTTGCCATGAAACACATATTAGCTTGATCCACCTCCTCTTCGGACTCGCTTTCCGAATCCCATGTGCTTTGTAGGCTTTCTTTTCTCCGGTTTCTTTGGCTTGAAGGAGGAAGTCATCTTCTTCTTGAACTCCGGACAATCCGCCATGATATGTCCGGGTTTGCGGCAATTGTAGCATATGATCCTTCCGCTCCTCTTTGCCTTCAAATTTTCTCCGGAAGTTGAGCTTGTTCTTCCGGTACATCCTCTTGACGTTGCGAACAAGTAGAGTAAGCTCCTCATCTTCTTCTTCGTCATCTTCATCGTCATCATTGGTGGATGAAGTCTTGAAGGCTATGGATTTCTTCTTTGAAGTAGTGGCCTCTTCTCTTGCCTTCTTCTCCATCTCATGGGTCTTTAGGTTCCCAATGAGACTAATGAGGTCCATCTCGTCCTTGTCGTTCAACTCCTTCAAGGTGGTGGCCTTGATCTCCCATGATGAAGGAAGAGCCCGAATTACTTTCCGCACCTTTTGATCGTTGGAGATGTCATCACCTAAGGAAGAAAGACCATTAGTGATTTTAGTAAACCTTGTAGCCATACTATCAATAGACTCATCATCAAGCATTTTAAATGACTCATATTGGGACCTCAAGAGATCTATCTTAGCTCTCTTGACTTGTGAAGTCCCCTCGTGTGTGACCAATAAGTGTTGCCAAATCTCAAAGGCGGATTGGCAATGAATTACCCGTGTAAGGTCATCCTCATTCAAGGCGGTCAATAGGGAGTTTTGGGCCTTGGAGTTAGCCTCATATAATTTAAAGTCAAGGTCGGTCCAAGTGCTCTCATCACCATCGGGTGCTTCATAGGGTTTGGTCAAGGACTTGGCTACTAAGCTACCCAAAGATTGCAAAAATATAGTCATCCTAACCTTCCAAATTGGGAAATTGAGGCCATCAAATTTAGGTGGGGATTTAATGTTGTTGGCCATGTTTACTAGTGATGAATGAATGAAATGACAATGTTGATTAGCAAGTTTTAAGGATCTCTCTATGGATGTTAAGCCAAACCTAGAGTCCAAGCTCTGATACCAATTGAAAATCACCTAGAGGGGGGTGAATAGGTGATGATGCTAATCAAGGGGCAATTTAAAAAATTAAAGCTACAAATATCACCAAGCAAGAGTCACAAGATGAATGCAAGCAAGTATGACAATGAATATGATGAGCAAGTAATAAGTGCAAGCAAAGTAGAGTAAGGAATGCAAGAATGTAAACCAATCGCAAACACAAGGATATGTTATCGAGGTTCGAGCACCCAGCTCTACTCCCCGCCTTCCCCAGAAGGATTCTAGCTACTTCCACTATCACAAAGATCTCAATTACAATGGAGTACCCAACTCCACAATCTCAGTACAAGTAATTTCCTTGGTAGTCAAAAGACCACAAACTCTCTCTTTCAAATATCTCTTCCCTTACAAAGGTCCTTAGAGAATATTGAGTAGAATGAAGCTCTTGTGTGTAAGAGAAAAGAGAATTAAATCAGAGAGTATTTGAAAAACCATTCAGAAAATCAGTGAGAAATTCAGCACAAAAACCAAGAAACAAGTCTCTTTTGAAAGCCTTAAACTTTTGAATTTTCTAGCAATAATTGTTGTAACAAATCTCTCCCCAAACACCCCTATTTATAGGAGAGGGCTAGGGTTTAGGATAAAACATAATTACTGATGTTTAGGAGGTAATTAGATCAAAATATATCCTTAAATAAATTTTTAAACACAAAAGAAAAAATAAACAGCTCACTTAAAATCTGCCCGTTACTGTTCAACGGACACATCGGTCGACTGGGCCGGTCGACCGGTAGATCAAAAATTTGACCGTTATAGGCCAGCGGTCGACCGACCCGGTCGACTGAGAAAACCTGTGAGCAAAAACAATATCTCGGTCGACCGCCCGGTCGACTGGCAGACATGCACACTGATACGTGCCTCTGCCAGGACTGCGGTCGACTGGTCCGGTCGACCGGACCAGACTGACACAGACTCGGTCGACTGTCCCGGTCGACCGGATCAGGTCAAAAATCATTTTTGAAAAAGAAAATAAAGAGGATTTTGATTTTAACAAAAATACTTTTGAACAGGGAATAGTATAAAATATAAAGATGTATCTGTAGGCAAAAACTTGTATGCAAAATATTTTTGTATAATTTATGAGAAATTATTTTGGAATGAGCATGTGTGCAAAAGCGTGTGTGATAGAGCTTCAAACCTATCCACTATTCTTTAACATACTATAAACTGAAAAACAAATTACATGAAGATTTCTTGAGCTATCTTCAAGTCTTTGAGCCATCCAATGCCTTGCTAGTGCCTTCTCTTCTATGATCCTTCCTTGATGTGCAATATGCCTTCCTTGCTTTGTGGAACTTAGAAGTTCTTGCAATAGCTAAGCGAATGGTCTCTAAACATGGTACAAACTGAAACTCATCTTAACAAACTTGTTAGTACCAAATAGCACTAATTTGGTTTGTCATCATCAAAACACAAAACAATTGGAGAGTGTAACCTCTTGGGCCAACAGTAATGGGAGTCTCTTACAACAAAAACGTGGGTATAGCTATGGACACGGACCTCGTGTTGCTTGTTGTAGACGCGGGCATCTCAGAACGCGAAGTTGCTCAGACTCGCTTTGAACTGAGACGCAGGATTTCTCAGACCTGCGTCTGAAGTGGAGCGCCAAGTTGCTCAGATCTGGGCTTGACATGGAACGTGGAGTTACTCAGATTCGCGTTAGATGGGACGCGTAGTTACTTAGACACTCGTTAAACGCGGGTTTACTCAGGCCCGCGTCTGAACTCTTCATGCTTCTTTGGACGCAAGGTTCACATTTCAGTTTGAAATGTGACCTTCACGTTGAAGTGAGGTTCGCGTCTGATGACTTTTCCTTGGTGATTTTTGGACAGCCTATAGAATCCCCTCCAAAGTTTTCGACACTCCGCGGTTGAATGGGACGATTTTGAAATAGTTTGGACTTCAGTTGAATTTGGGCTTTCCATGATTGGACTGGCAATCTTTTGAGATGCCCTGAGCTTGATCCTGTCTGGATTGTGATCTTCTTGAGTGGACTGTTAAACTGTTTGAAGCCCCTTGGAAAGATCATCACAAGTGTCTTAAAAACTTAGTCTAGCACTTATCATGAGCTCTGGTTTACTTGTTAGTGTACTGTTGAACCGGTGGAGTTGTCGATTGCTCTAGCCAGTGTACTGTTAAACTGATTACAGAAGCATGGACATACTCCTTGTATGTGAGAGAACATAGACATTATAGATGTGGTTGTCACACTGATCAAGTGGAGACGCAAACTTCAGTGGAGTTGAAACGCGACTCTCAATTGTTGTAGAGATGCGGTTCTCAATTATTATAGAGACACGACTCTTAGTTGTTGTAGAGACGCGACTCTCAATTGCTGTAGAGACGCGGCTCTTGATGTCGTAGAGACGCGGCTCTCGAAATGCGAAGATCGTTAAATACTTCGAGGCGTGAATGCAGGCGCCGCTTGGGATACGTGTCTGGCTTGGGGACCCAAAGGTCGCTGAGAATTTTCTGGCACGAATGTCCTTTAAACTAAAATAACATCTTAGATATGTGTCTTGCTCAGACTGAATTTGAGATTCGCGCTGCGAATTAAGGCTATTAAGGGGCTTTTAGGAACAACTTTGAGTTTTACGCCGTTAATTAAAACCATTGGAGAGCCTATTTAGTCTCTTAGCAGTCATTGACTGTCCTCCTCTTCAAGCTTGTGCTCTGAAGAACCTTTAGAGCTCTAGGATCTTCAGAAGAACCTAAAGTTTAATGCTTTCTCGCAATCTTTTTCAAAGATTATCATTGTCAATTGATCCCAAAGTCTCTGGTATCCTTGTTGTTGCACCCTAATGGATGGCACTCTCCTTCAAAAAATCCTTTCTTCAGGTAGGAAATAGCTTTTGCCATTGTCTCATATGGCTGGACATCGTCTTCTTAAAGCTTTGCTATTACCGATCATGAAGAGGCACTGTCTCTTAACTTCATTCTGAAGTTCTTGCCATTGTTGAATCATTAAGAGACGCTGTCTCTTAACTTCTTTCTAAAGTTTACAAAGCTTCTTTTGAAGTTGGACAGTCGATTTAGGATTCATGAGTCTACGCTTGATTTGCAACGCGATTCTCGCGTTAATGGGTAGAACGCAGATCTGAGTCTCGATCTTTTTGATGCGATTTTCGCGTCCTAACTTGTAATATCCCCTATTTAATAATACCATATTATTATTTTAAAAAAATTTACCTGATTCTATCTATTATCTTATTATTATTAATTAACTTGATTTAGTATTATTATTAGTATTATTATTGTTTATGACTTGTAGACTCTTATTATTTAGTTATTTTAAATTATATATGTAGTATTATTATTAATTATTTACTTGATATTGTGTTAAGGTGTCGTCATTATTATTACTACTACTATCATTATTTATAATTTTGCATGTGTGTTGTTATCAAGCAATTTTCCTTCTCCTTTCATTTCTTTCCCTTGTATTTTTCCCTACTTCTAATCCTATACCGGACCCATTACCCATTAAGCATACCCAAACTCAAACCCATTATTCAAACCCATGCCCATAATCCCCATGACCCGAAACCCAATAGCCCTATATTTCTCTCCCTATTTAATCCTATCTCTTAACCTAATTCCAAAACCTAATCCCTTTCCTAATCTTCTTCTCACAGCCGCCGCCTCCTATTGATTTTCTCCTCCATGCAAGCCCTGTGGGCGAAAAGCCAGGTAGCATCCCACCTCTCCTTAGGTGCACCCATAACCGACGACTCCTCCAGCAGCCCCCTTCTCCCTTGTCGTGTAGCAGCCAGGCCCCCGTCCGTCCTCCTCCGCTGTCCCCGGCCTCCTTCGTCTCTCCGGCGATCTCCGCGTATAGTTCCGGCGAGCTCCGCAACTCTAGTTTCCTTCCTCAGACCGAACCCTCCTCCCTATGCTGCTGTTGGCAACGCCCTCCAGTGCCCGAGCACAAAACTCCGCTGATCCTGGCGGCCTTGGCAGCGCCCTTCACCCACAGCAGCCCAGGCTGCGTATAGCCAAGCCCGGAGCTCCACAACCATGGCAACACATCACAGCCAAGATCTCCCCACAGCATGTGCACTTCATGTTAACGTGAGTGGTGAAATGGATGCATGGGAGTGTTTTATATTTATATACTTTTAATTATGTGTTGTATTATGTGTGTGTGGGATGGCATTTCTGTCACCCCGTAGGTCGCCGTGGATCACCGTAGGCGAGCGCGAACGCACCCACGTCCTTCACGGGGAACTCCTCTATCTAACGATATTCTCCGCGGCTTCAGCCCCCTCCGCAAAAGCCTCCGTCGGCGCGCTGCAAATCACCCCTAAGTGAGCAATTTTTCTTTCTGTGGATCATTTTTTAGGTGCGTTCATTGTTGCGTGTATGCATTGTTTGGGTCTGTGGGATTTTTTTCTGTGTGTGCGCATTATACAAGGGGTGTACCTTTAATTAAGGGTAGTAAAGTTATGTGTGTGATTGGTATTTATATATATGTGTGTGCGCGCGCGCACGCGCATGAATGGGTGAGGTTGTGTGTATTATATGACGTATATATATGTGGGCTGTTGTGTTTGCATGGGTATGTGCATGTAAGTGTGTGCATGTATATATAGGTATGTATATATACTAGCATAAGTATGTATATATTTTTATATGTATGTGTGTGGGTGTACATGTATGTGTCCGTATGCATGTGTGGGTGTTTAGTGTATATTTATATTTATTTGTATGTTCGATTGCGTGCTACAGTGTTTCGGCCCCGTTTAGGAGATCCAGACCCGATCCGGATTCATGCTCGTTCTGGACCCGATGCAATGGCGATTCGAAGACCGATCCCTGGGATGATCTGTAGATCAGTACCAGTTCGTGCAGTGAAGATCAGACGACGATTTGGTTCCAAACCGCGTCATTTCATGTGAGTGTTCGTTCTTATGTATTTCCTTATTTCCCGTTGTCGGTATGCGTTTACATGTTACACTTATCATTTTATGTGACTTTCTATTATATTTTACCTGTTTGATTACTTGTACACTTCATGAGACGTCAGTGAACATTCACCATATTTATTTTACTGATCTGAATATTTATTAGCGTCATTCATGTACCAATATTGATTCAGGACTAGTGGAGGTATACCTTATACTGTGACACCTGACACCTTTTACGGGGACCTTGGCATGATTATAACACTACTACCAGACATCTGGTACTCCTGTACCCCTGAACTCCTGTATCTCCTGTACTCATGTCTCATGCACTGTTACCCTGTTAATAGCACAGTCAAACCGACGTCCGGCGGAGCATTCCGCCTGGTGTCGGGACGACGAGGATGTATCTCACAATCGTGCTAGCGTCCGGCGGATCCTGAATGGAACTAAGTGCCACACGGAGCAAAGTGCCACACCATACACATGGTGGGGGCCACCTCTTGAATCTGTGGGGGCCACCTCTAGAATCCATTTCCCTCAGAGCAAAGTGCCACACGGAGCAAAGTGCCACACCACACACGTGGTCGGGGCACCTCTTGAATCTGTAGGGCTACCTCCTGCCTGTGCCGCCTGGTGTTAGCGTGATAAGCATTCTCAGTGCATATTAACATCCACACATACCTGTAAGATGATAACGCCATGAACATATGTTATTTGGTCTCTCCCCTATTCGAATAATTGTACCCGCATATCGGAGTTCGGATGAGTTCTACTGGAAGTGCGGGCTCCAGTGTGAAACTGTCGGTGTTGTGGATGATCGTACACATATTTTGCATTCTTTTCATTACACTCCTACATTTATCGTGTAATAAATCTGCTAATTTTCTTGTCTTAAATATTTATTTTGCAGATTAAACCAAATAAATACCAGTTAAAATCAGATTTAACTGGATCTATTTGGTTAGCTGAGGATGATCCCAGATCTAGTTAGAACAAATCAAGGATTGGGGCAAATGTTAAGCTGAAGATCAGAGCAAATCAAAAAGATAACACCAAATGGAAACCGATAAAATTCAGATTTTTATAAATCCATTTGGTTAGCTAAAGATCAACTGAGGATAATATCAAATACAGAGAGATAAATGGATAGAGAGAAGATCAATGGATGAGATGAAGCAAGTTTGACTCAGATTCTGACTGGATACATTTTAGTATTTGAATCATAACTTTCGCTACAAAATCTAAAATCTGATGATTCAAGATGATCCAGAAAGCAGACTTACAGGGCTACAACTCTTATGTTGATCAAAATTTTTAATTCTATCATTTGATAAGTGATATTCAGCAATCAACACGCCAACAAACTACACATCAGAACTGAATATCCACATCAAATCAAGTTTGGAGATAAGGGGAGGATTCTAATTCAAAAATAGCCAGCTTTTCCTATCTTCATACTCCTCTAACCTCTCCATTTCTTCTATAAATACGTGCAATCTCAAAGGCAAAAGGGAGGACCATGCAGAGATAGGATTTAGTCCAGTTTTTCATTCTTTGTAGTGTAGGTTTTTGTTTTCTTTTTATGTAATTTTTATTTCTTTGTAAGCTTAGGTTAGATTGAGATTTATGTAAGTAAGAGAGAGAGGCTTATGTTGAGAGTGACACCGATGTACCTCCTCCTTTCTTCCATCGTTTCTGCAAGCAATAAAAGATAACTTTTTTTTTATGCTTGTCTTTACTTCTGTTTCCTTCTTCTTTCTACTCTTCCACTTTTGGTTATGATGAGCATTCAAGTGAATCTAGAAGCATTAGTATAACAACGTTTGTGTGAGTGCCAACGATATTTCATGATGATGTTCTCCTCCTCAAGACTCCGTATCATTTCATTCTTGTTCGTCTTGATGATGTAATGCGAATGGGGACTGAGCTCGACCTTATGGCTTATGCGTTGAACGCCTCCGCAGCAAGGTAGAACATGCAAGTGTTCCAGGTAAGTCATCAACCAAATGAGGTAAGTATTTCTTTAATTTTTTCTTTCTTTTCTTTTATTTCTTTAGATTAGATCAACAACACCCACTTCTTTAATCACTCCTTTTCCATTTCTTGTACATATTCAATTCCGGTTCTCCATCTTCCCAATCTCTCACTTTCTGCCTAACTTCATTGTAATTTATTTTTCTTTTCTTTTTAAGAAACTAAAGAACTTTAACCATACTCTGTATCTTAAAAGAAGACTTACTAAAAATCTTCCATCGCTAGTCCTTCCTTGTGGATCACGACCCGCATAGCTACTTGCTATAGCGGTAGAATTGAGTAACTTGCACTCTTTAATCTTAAAATCTAAAATACTGTATCTTTGTGCAGGTTCAAACTCAATCATGGGACGCCGGTGGGAATGAGACAAGAATAACAAATGACACTAATGATTATTATTGAATAACTCAAATGCAATACATTCATATTCTCCGATTATAATAATAAATCATTTAATCAGGTGTTATGCCCTGAATTGATACCCTGCCTTATTGTACACATGACCAGATTATATACAAGACTAGTGACATATGCTAGGTTGCACATCTTGACATCAGTTGTTTGTTTACAGTTGTGATAGTTGTCTTTTTTATCTTCATTCATTTTGTTATTCAGTTATCCTTCAGTTGTCTGTTTATTACTTTATTTAGTTATCTTCTGTCTGCAGTTTATCTTGTTATTATTCTGTGCACATTGTTTATATGCACGAGCAGTCCTCTTTACACACACTCACTAGGTCGCTTTCTGACGACCCTGGATTTGCACGTCCAGATATTGGATGCTTTGTTTCTATTGTCAGGTGTTCGATGAGACCATACATATTGTGAGGAGCTTGATTCTCTCTCTGATTCTGGTATTCTCATCTCTCTTTCCTTCCTGTTATTTCCTTATTCTTAATATATCGGATTCAGTTGCTATTCTACTTTTTCATTTATATGATATCATGCGTGGATGCTTATATGTGATATTGCAGTAATCATGTTCCATTACAGTTTCGATTTATAGCTTGTTCAAGTTACTTTAGGCTTAGCGTGTATGCGTGGGGTATTTCCTCGCGTATATACGTCGCCGACCTTCGTCGCGACTCCGTTTTCACGTATTTTGGGAAGCGGGGCGTGACATAACTAGTTTCGCGTTTTGAGATCTTAGACGCGAGTGTAATGGACTTCGCGTCTTGAGATCTTAAATGCAAGCCTCGTTCATAAGCTTCACATTTGAGCTTCAAGCCTTAGAAAATTTTCTAAGTCTAGAGTTGAGACGCGAGCTTCATGTGCGCCTCGCGTTTCAACCACTGGACGTGGGTCTCGTAGTGAGCCTCGCACTCAATATCTTGACATGTTTTCTGTCTTCATGAAATTAACCCCCGGGTTTTCTCTTTTTGCAGGTCTCGGCTATATCGACGCTGCTTACTCCAGTCTGTGGAAGACAGTTGCATTCACTGAAGCCAACAAGAGATAGCAATTTCGTCAGACAACTATTCAGGAAGTCAGAGCTTTTCTTCAGAGATGGCATCAAAGAGGGAGAGAAGGATATGCATGATGAGGATAAAAACTGGCTTTGTCAGTTCTGGACCCCTCTGGAGCATTATTGGCTTGTACCTGGTTAACGTTAGACGTAATACACCAGCATGGTTTTGAATCTTTCCTTTATCAATCTTGTTCAAGGAAGTGACTGCAACGAGCATGATGCATCTAAAGGTCACAGGAAAGGGTACATTACCAGTAAGGTCTAGGATCCTCTCTTCGCTTCGCCAATCTTGTTCAAAGAAGTGACAGCGACGAAAAATCCATGCTCATTGGATGACTTTCTGGGGGAAAATCTTTCATTAAGTGAAGGATTACGACCTTGTGAGGAAGAAGAACTTTCACGCCAGTTGATCGGGTGGAATCAGAATGTTCCACTGCATTTTGACCTTGAGGAACACCATTGTTCTCAAGAGAAGAAGAAGTGGACCTACTATCCCTGGCTATAGTCAAAAATGCATGCTTAAGGGATCTCCATTGTTTCATGGAACAAGTACAATCTCTCGCTGAGCAAGAGTGACTCTTTGTACTCCTTTTATAACACTTCTCTCTTATTGAATAAGAGAGTGCTTTGTATCACCTTAAAATTTTGATATAAAAAAAGTGATAATTTTGCCTTCTTAATGTCTTGACTTTCTTTTTGTGTTTTTAAAATCAGACAAATGAAGGCAACTGGCTTTGATTTGCTAGAGGTGATGATTAACATAGCAACTCAAAATTTGAAAACTCTATTTGAGAAATTTAAAAAGTTACTGTCAGATGTGTAACGTTAACTTGACAGGAGTTGAATTCGTGATTTGAACAAATTTGTGGACTTGTTATTTTATTGATAAGAATAACAAGTGGAGTTAAATCTACTGGGGATTTATAAAATTTTTTACCGTCAGATGTGTGATGTTAATATGACGGGTTAGGATTTGCAATTGGAAGCAAATTGAATTGTCAGAGGTGTAATATTAACTTGATAAGGAAGTGAATGCTAGAGGTGTGATATTAACTTACTATTACGATATCTTGTTTTCTGAGAAAACTTAAGAAAAATTGCTGTCATAGGTTTAATATTAGCTTAACAGTAAGGTGAATGCTAGAAGTGTGATATTAACTTAGCATTTGATATATCAGCTTCAATAAGAAAGCTCGAGGGAGAATCATTTTCATACGTGTAGTATTTAACTTAACAATGAAATGGATGCCAGAGGTGTGATATTAACTTAGCATTTGACATCTTGGCTTCAATAAGAAAGCTTGAGAGAGAATCATTGTCATAGGTGTAGTATTTAACTTAACAATGAAAATAGATGCCAGAGGTGTGATATTAACTTAGCATTTGAATGTCTCATTTTTAGTGAGAAAATTGAGAGAACCACTGTTATAGGTGTAGTATTAACTTAACAGGGATTTATATTGCGATATGAGCAATTTTGGTCAGAGGTGTATTGTTAACTTGATCAAGAAATTTTGCGATTTGAGAAATTTAGTGGACTCGCCAATCTATTAAAGAGAATTGAAAAGTTGAAATTTTGGTCAGAGGTGTAGTATTAACTTGACCGAGAGATTTTGCGATTCGAGCAATTAGTGGACTTGTTATTCTATTGACGAGAATTGACAAGTTGAATTTTTATCCGTTGGGGATATTGAAGAAAGCCACTGTTAGAGGTATAATATTAACTTAATAGTGGGGGTCTGATAGAGGTATAATATTAACTTGACATGTTTGATTTGTAATTATGACGCCCTGATCCGGCGGGTACAGAGACGTCACTGCGACGTATATACGCAAGTCGAAAATACCCTCACGTATATATGCTAAGCATTAATACAGACAAGAATCAGAGTGCGGAAGTACAGTAGTAATATACATTCTAACAAAAAAGTACAAGTACATGGTTATCACAGAGAGTGACATAATATTATAGGAATATTACATCATAAGAAATACAAAAGTACAATATATGAAGAGATATACATAACAAAAACTAAGAGATGCTCATGAGCAGCAAGAGGGGCCTCGGGAGCCAATGAGGAGGAGCTGGGAGGAAGAGCTACGATGATGTTCAAGCTTCTGCTGCACTCCGATCACCACAGAAGGATCCGCTGCGCACTCTGATCAGCTATAGCAAGGCCACCATGGTCCGGACTCTAGGATCTGGACATGAGGATTCAGGTTTGTCAGATGCAACCCTCGAGTACATATGATAAAGCCAATTGGCGTACTCAGGCAGTCACACGTGTGCATGATCAAGTGATGTGGCTCAAGCATGCAGGTACAGGTAATGACAAGTAACATAAAGGAAATTAAAGGAGTAAATACATGTATATCAGTAAATCTGAATCAAAAAACATATATAGAAAATGGTATGGAGAGCATAGGCACACATAAACATGCGATAAATATATTAAACATGCGATAAATACACTAAATATGCGGTAAATACAAGTATGGACAAAACTAGTTGTCCAAGCTCAGATTATGGATTCACGGGATAGATACGTCAAGGGGATAATGCAAACAAGGAAACCTTCATCTATATACCATATATCCGATGTCACCATCATATGAGTTCATACAACTTGAGTTTCCCTCAGAATAACAGAACTATAGTGTGTCTAGAGTAATCATTGTGCAACAATAATCATATGTCATAAAGTAGGGTGTCAACTCAGGGCGTAACACCGGATTAAATGATTTATCACTATAAATGAAGAATGAAAGGGTATTGCATTTTAAGTTACTCAAAAATAATAATCAGTACCGTTTGATATTTCAATCGCCTCCCTACCAGCGCCTCACATTACTGATAGTCCATATTAGAGTTCGCACTCTAGTAGAACTTACTCGGGTCTGATATGTGAGTACCAGGACCCGAACAAAGGAGAGACCGAATATCATACGTTCCTAATATTATTACTGTTGGTTGTAAATTCTTATCTTATTCTTATCCCTTTCCTACCGATGTCCCACAACACCAACAGTTCACGCTGGAGCTCGCACTTTCAGTAGAACTCATCCGAACTCCGATATGCAGGTACCATTATTCGAATTGGGGAGAGACCAAATAACATATGTTTTAGGCATTATTATTGTACAAGTGTGTGTGTGTGTGTGTGTTAATATGCATTGAGAATGCTTATCACGCTAACACCAGGCGGCACAGGCAGGAGGAAGGAGGTATCCCCACAGATTCAAGAGGTGACCCCCACAGATTCAAGAGGTGGCCCCCACCACATGTGTGGTGTGGCACTTTGCTCCGTGTGGGAAATGGATTCAAGAGATGGCCCCACAGATTCAAGAGGTGGCCTCCACAGTTCAAGAGGTGGCCCTCACCATGTATGTGATGTGGCACTTTGCTCCATGTCGCACTTTGTTCTGTATGGGGAATGAATTCTAGAGGTGGCCCCCATAGATTCAAGAGGTGGCCCCCACCACGTGTGTGGTGTGGCACTTAGTTCCATTCAGGATCCGCCGGACGCTAGCACGATCAGGGGATACATCCTCATCACCCCGAAACCAGGCATACTCTGCCGGATGCCGGAATGACTGTGCTATTAACAAAAGTAACAGTGCAGAGGACATGAGTACAGGGGATACAAGAGTTCAGGAGTACAGGGGTTCAGGAGTACAGGAGTACCGGATATCTGGTAGCAGTATAATCATCATGTCAAGGTCCCCGTAACAGTGATAATCATGAATATGCAATGTAATATAGGTGTCAGGTGTAATAGTATCCATTTAGGTGTCACAATATCAGGTCAAATGCACTAGTACCAGGTGATAGCATGTTAAGTAAGTGATAACATGTCAATTGTCAAGTGTCATATATCAGGTGTCAGGTATCGGGTGTCAAATGATAACATGTCAAGTACCGGTGTCAGATATCAAGTGCCATGTATCAGGTGTCAAGTAATAACATGTCAAGTACCGGTGTCAAATATCATGTGTCAAGTATCAGGCGTCCAGTGATAACATGTCAGATACTGGTGTCAGATATCAAGTGTTAAGTATCAGGTGTCAAGTAATAACATGTCAAGTAGCGGTGTCAGATATCAAGTATCAAATATAACATGTCAAGTGCTGGTGTCAGATATCAAGTGTCAAGTATAGCATGTCAAGTATCGGTGTCAGATATCAAGTGTCAAGTATAACATGTCAAGTGCTGGTGTCAGATATAAAGTGTTAAGTATAATATGTCAAGTATCGGTGTTAGATATCAAGTGTCAAGTACAACATGTCAAGTACTGGTGTCAAATGTAAACATATCAGTGTCAGATAATTAATATGTCAGTGAGGGTCATAATATCATATCTCAGGTAATCATCCGGTCACATAATATGGTACAGAAGAACAGTATAAATAAACATTTTAAACTCTTCACAACCATATTTATAACAATAATAATTTAGCCTATTAATTAGCCATGTGAAGTTGGGCGAAGGGGGAGCAGATCTAGGCATACCCAGTATAATACCAGTTCAACAAATTATAATAACGGCCGACAGATATTCATATAACATGTAAATTTTAGATATCACTCATACATCATATACCAACTTGCATAACGATGTATCATGTAGTAAAAGTTAGAGTAGCATTAACAAGACATGAAGCAGCAAAAGAAACTTACTCGCTTAAAATCGGAACGAAATACCGAGTAATATCCGAGAACTTCACGAACACCACGTGCAAGCCAACAATCCAAATAAATATCTATAATAATATAATAATAAATATATAAATATATTTTTGAGAGAATAAGGGTAGAGAGAGGATTAGTTAGAGAGAGAGAGCATTTGCTGGAAGTGGTTAAAAGAGGAAAAGGAAAATGGAAAGAGGAAATAAAGAAATAAAGAAGAGGGGTATGTTGAAAAATAAAGAGAGATAAGAAGGAATGAAGGGATGGGTAAAAGTGGAAAGGAGGAAAAGAAAAGGAATAAAAGAAACAAAGAAAGAAAGAAAGGAAAGAAAAAAGAAAAGAAGGAAAAAGAAGAAGGGAAGGGGAAGGAGGTGGTGGCCGGCGGCCTGGGCGGCGCCACCGATGCTGCCAGAGGGGCGGCCAGCGAGGAGGGGCAGCGCCCCTAGGGTGGAGGAGGGGGTTGTTGGAGTTTTTGGTTGTGGTGTTGTATGTTGTTGTTGTTTGGTAGTGTTGGTGGTAGGGGTGGTTGTGGTGGTTGATGGTGGTTGTGGGAAGTTGGAGAAGGAGGAGGAGATGGTGGCAGGGTGGTTGGAGTGAAGGAATTGAGGGTTTTGATGGCGAATTTTGGGGAGGAAGAAGATGGTGAAGTAATGGGTTTTGATAAAATTGGAGAAAAGAAGATGGGATTTGGAGATGATGGAAGTGGGGAAGGGAAGCGCGTGTTGGGGGGGTGGCACCGGTGGCCCTGGTGGTGGAGGTGGAGGTGGTTGTGAGGGGAGTTGGTGGGAGAGATGAAGGAGGTGGAGAAAATTGGAAAGGAAAGAAAAAAAGGGAAATATATAGAAAGAGAGGGAGAGGGAGAGGGAAAGGGAGAGTATGGGAGGAATGGGGGGATGGGTTGCTGTTGCAGCCCATGGTGTTGCTGCTGCTGGCTGCCATACATTGGCAGGAAATGGGGGGAGATGGGGAGTAGGTAAGGGGAGCAAGAAAGAGAAAAAGAAAAGAAAAAAAAAGAAAAGAAAGTAAAAGGAAAGAAAAAATAGAGAAAATTAGTGAATAAATATATTGTTAAGTAACTAAATTAATGGGATAACATGGGAGTATAAAGTAGAGGAATGGAGAAGGAAAAAGTAAGAAAAGAAAAGAAGAAAATAATATTATTATTTTAATAGGGTAAAATTTGACTGTTTCAGAAACGCTCTGAAAAATTCTCAAAATAAAAAATATTATTTTAATATGCCTGGTGAAATTGGATTCGATAAATTCAATTTGGTTTTTAAATTAAAAATCCTGGAATCTTCCAGCGATACTGGTCGACACCAGAATCGACCAAATTTTGATAAATTCAGACAATTCTAAAAAAATATATTTAGATAGAAAATAAGATTCTAAGAAGTAATGTGAAAGCTATTTCTAAAAATTCAACTCCATTTGAAAACTAAAAATCTGGGAATCGGTCAGCGATGCCGATGACACCGGTTTTGAAGATTTTGCAGAATAATTTTGAAAAATTTCAAAAAATCATAAAAAATCTAAAATATTGGAAAACAGTGTTTGAAATTGAAATCGGTCAAATTAGACTACCAGAAAGGTTAAATCGAGCAGTACGCTGGTATCGGGTTCCCGGTCCAGGTCAGGGCTGACTCTAAGACTGAGAATCCAGATCCGATACCAAATAACATAAGCAATCACAATCCAAAAATAAATACTAGAAGAAAATTGAAATAATATGGTCAAAAAAATTGGGACACGTATCTGGGTACGTATCCCGGGAACGGGGTGCTAGAATCTACCCACCTAACAAAAATTTCGTCCTCAAAATTTCTATAAGGAGGTGAAAACAGAACAGATTGGAGTCAACGATGATAATATGATAAAGTGTGAAGGGATGACAGGAAGTTTAGGACACATATCTTGGTTGGTTGAAGGGATGACGGGAAGAAGCTGAAAAAAAAAAGATAGAAGGGTCTCATGATCCAAGGAAGAGATTGCGAGGAAGGGATAGATAACACCGCACTTGCGATTGAAATGTATATTCAAGATTCGTGCTCTCCAGCTGCAAATTAATATCTCATTAATCTGCCAACTGATTGTACTGAAGATGTTAGAGCCTAGGCTCTGATATCATCCTGTGACGCCCCGATCCGGCGGGTAGGAGACGTCACTGCGACTATATACACAGGTCAGAAATACCCTTACGAATATACGCTAAGCATCAGTACAGGCAAGAATCAGAGTGTGAAAGCATAGTGGTAATATACATTCCAACAGAAAAGTACAAGTACATGGTTATCACAGAGAGTGACACAATATTACAGGAATATTACATCATAAGAAATATAAAAGTACAATATTTGAAGAGATATACATAACAAAAACTGAGAGATGCTCACGAGCAGCAAGAGGGGCCTCGGGAGCCAATCAGGAGAAGAGCTGGGAGGAAGAGCTACGGCGATGTCCAAGTTTCTGCTGCACTCTGATCACCACGGAAGGATCCGCTGCGCACTCTCATCAGCTACAACAAGGCCACCATGGTCCGAACTCTAGGATCTGGACATGAGGATCCAGGGTTGTCAGATGCAACCCGCGAGTACATATGATAAAGCCAATTGGCGTGCTCAGGCAGTCACACATGTGCATGATCAAGTGATGTGGTTCAAGCATGTCGGTACAGGCAATGACAAGTAACATAAAGAAAATTAAAGGAATGACAATAAATCTGAAATCAAGTAAATACATGTATATCAATAAATCTGAATCTGAAAACATACATTGAAAATGGTATGGAGAGCATAGGTACACATAAACATGCGATAAATATATTAAACATGCGATAAATATACTAAACATGTGGTAAATACAAGTATGGATAAAACTAGTTATAATAGCTCAGATTATGGATTCACGGAATACATACGTCAAGGGGATAATCCAAATAAGAAAACCTTCATCTATATACCATATATCCGATGTCACCATCATCTGAGTTCATACAACTTTAGTTGCCCTCAGAGTAACAGAACTATAGTGTGTCTAGAGTAATCATTGTGCCACATAAATCATATGTCATAAAGCAGGGTGTCAACTCAGAGCATAACACCTGATTAAATGATTTATCACTATAACTAGAGAATGTAAGGGTATTGCATTATAAGTTACTCAATAATAATAATCAGTACCGTTTGATATTTCAATCGCCTCCCTACCAGCGCCTCACATCACTGATAGTCTATACTAAAGTTCGCACTCTAGTAGAACTTACTCGGGTCTGATATGTGAGCACCAGGACCCGAATAAAGGAGAGACCAAATATCACACGTTCCTAATATCATTACTGTTGGTTGTAAATTCTTATGTTATTCTTGTCCCTTTCCCACCGACGTTCCACAACAGCGATAGTTCACGCTGGAGCCCACACTTCCAGTAGAACTTATTCGAACTCCGATATGCAGGTACCATTATTCGAATAGGGGAGAGACCAAATAACATATGTTTCAGGCATTATTATTGTACATGTATGTGTGTGCGTGTGTTAATATGCATTGAGAATGCTTATCACGCTAACACCAGGCGGCGCAGGCAGGAGGAAGGAGGTAGCCCCACAGATTCAAGAGGTGGCCCCCACAGATTCAAGAGGTGGCCCCCGCCACGTGTGTGTTGTGGCACTTTGCTCCGTGTGGCACTTTGCTCTGTGTGCGAAATGAATTCAAGAGATGGCCCCACAGATTCAGGAGGTGCCCCCACAGATTCAAGAGGTGGCCCCACCACGTGTGTGATGTGGCACTTTGCTCCATGTGGCACTTTGTTCTGTGTGGGGAATGGATTCTAGAGGTGGCCCCCACCACGTGTGTGGTGTGACACTTTGCTCTGTGTGGTACTTCGTTCCATTCAGGATCCGCCGGACGCTAGCACGATCGTGAGATACATCCTCGTCATCCCGACACTAGGCATACTCTACGGACGCCAGTATGACTGTGTTATTAATAAGAGTAACAGTGCAGGGGACATGAGTACAGAGGATACATGAGTTCAGGAGTACAGGGGTTCAGGAGTACTGGAGTACCAGATGTCTGGTGGAAGTATAATAATCATGTCAAGGTCCCCGTAATAGTGATAATCATGAATATGTAATGTAATATAGGTGTTAGGTGTAATAGTATCCATTCAGGTGTTACAATATCAGGTCAAATGCACTAGTACCAGGTGATAACATGTCAAGTAAGTGATAACATGTAAATTGTCAAGTGTCATATATCAGGTTTCAGGTATCGGGTGTCAAGTGATAACATGTCAAGTACCGGTGTTAGATATCAAGTGTCATGTATCAGGTGTCAAGTAATAACATGTCAAGTACGGTGTCAGATATCATGTGTCAAGTATCAGGTGTCCAGTGATAACAATCAGGTACCTGTGTCAGATATCGAGTGTCAAGTATCAGGTGTCAAGTAATAATATGTCAAGTAGCGGTGTCAGATATCAAGTGTCAAATATAACATGCCAAGTGCTGGTGTCAGATATCAAGTGTCAAGTATAACATGTCAAGTATGAGTGTCAGATATCAAGTGTCAAGTATAACATGTCAAGTGCTGGTGTCAGATATAAAGTGTTAAGTATAACATGTCAAGTATCAGTGTCAGATATCAAGTGTCAATTATAACATGTCAAGTACCGGCATCAAATGTAAACATATCAGTGTCAGATAATTAATATGTCGGTGAGGGTCATTACATCATATCTCAGGTAATCATCCGGTCACATAATATGGTACAGGAGAACAGTATAAATAAACATTTCAAACTCTTCACAACCATATTTATAACAATAATAATTTAGTGTATTAATTAGCTATGCGAAGCTAGGCGAAGTGGGAGCAGATCTAGGCATACCCAGTATAATACCGGTTCAACAAATTATAATAGTGGCTAACAGATATTCATATAACATGTAAAGTTTAGAAATCACTCGTATATTTATACCAACTTGCATATACCAACTTGCATAATGATGTATCAGGTAGTAAAAGCTAGAGTAGCATTAACAAGGCATGAAGCAAAAAAGAAAAGTACTTGCCTAAAATCGGAAAGAAATACCGAGTAATATCCAAAAATTAACGAACACCACGTGCAAGCCAACAATCCAAATAAATACCTTTAATAATATAATAATATATATAAATATATTTTTGAGAGAATAAGGGTGGAGAGGGAGAGGATTAGTTAGAGAGAAAGAGAAAGAGAGTATTTGTTGGAAGTGTTTAAAAGAGGAAAAGGAAAAATGGAAAAAGGAAATAAAGAAATAAAGAAGAGAGGTATGTTGGAAAATATAGAGAGGTAATAAGGAAATGAGGGGATGGGAAAAAGTGGAAAGGAGGAAAAGAAAAGGAATAAAAGAAAGAAAGAAAGAAAGGAAAGGAAAGAAAGAAGAAAAGAAGGAAAAAGAAGAAGGGAAGGGGAAGGAGGGTGGTGGCCGGTGGCCTGGGAGGCGCCGCCGCCGCTGGAGGGAAGGCCGGCGAGAAGGGGGCAGCGCCCCTAGGGTGGAGGAGGGGGTTGTTGGAGTTTTTGGTTGTAGTGTTGTATGTTGTTGTTGTTTGGTGGTGTTGGTGGCGGCGGCAGTTGTGGTGGTTGATGGTGGTTGTAGGAAGTTGGAGGAGGAGGAGGAGATGGTGGGGGGTGGTTGGAGTGGAGGAATTGAGGGTTTTGGTGGTGAATTTTGGAGAAGAAGAAGATGATAAAGTGATGAGTTTTGATGAAATTGGAGAAAATGAGATGGGATTTGGAGATGATGGAAGTGAGGAAGGGAACTGGGGTGTTGGGGAGTGGCGCCGGTGGATAGGGGCGGCGACGTCGGCAGCCCTGGTGGTGGAGGCAGCGGTGGTTTTGAGGGGAGTTGGTGGGAGAGATGAAGGAGGTGGAGAAAATGGGAAGGGAAAGAAAAAAAAAGGAAAAATATATAGAAAGAGAGGGAGAGGGAGAGGGAGAGGGAGAGTATAAAAGGAGTGGGGGATGGGCTACTATTGCACCCCATGGGGCTGCTGCTGGCTGCTAGACGTTGGCAGGAAATGGGGGGAGATGGGAAGTAGGTAAGGGGAGAAAGAAAGAGAAAAAGAAAAGAAGAAAAAGAAAGAAAAGAAAAGAAAGAAAAGGAAAAGAAAAATGAGAAAAATAGTGAATAAATATATTGTTAAGTAACTACATTAATGGGATAACATGGGAGTATAAAGTAGAGGAATGGAGAAGGAAAAAGAAAGAAAAGAAAAGAAAGAAAAATAATATTATTAGTTAAATAGGATAAAATTCGACTGTTTCAGAAACACTCCGAAAAATTCTCAAAAATAGAGAATATTATTTTAAGATACTTGGTGAAATCATATTTGAGAAATTTAATCTAATTTTTAAATTAAAATTCCTGAAATCTTTCGACGATACAGTCGCACTAGAATCGGCCAAATTTTGACAAATTCAGAAAATTTCAAAAAATGTATTTAGATAGAAAATAAGATTCTAAGAAGTAATGTGAAAGCCGTTTCTAAAAATTTAACTCCGTTTAAAAACTAAAAAATCTGAGAATCGGTCAGCGATGCCGATCGACACCGTTTTGAAGATTTTGCAGAATAATTCTGAAAATTTTTAGAAAATCTTGAAAAATCTAAAATATTGAAAAACTGTGTTTGAAACTAAAATCAGTCAAATTGGACTGTTAGAAAGGTCAAATCGGACAGTACGCTGGTATCAGGTTCCCAGTCTAGGTCAGGGCTGACTCTAAGACTGAGAATCTAGATCCGATGCTAAATAACATAAACAATCACAATCCAAAACAAATACTAGAAGAAAATTGAAGCAATATGGTCAAAAAATTGGGACACGTATCTGGGTACGTATCCCAGGAATGGGGTGCTACAGTAATTATTGCGCTGGGGAAATAATTACAACTTCTTTTGAGGTCTTACCATTCCATGGACGGGAATTGGTACGTGATTTTGGAGGAGAAAGTGGGAGCAGGTCTCTCAGAACTTTTAGCAAATCCTCAGCTATCAACGGATTTGATATTTTTTACCAACTACCATTTGAGTTGGGCTAGTCATGCTGTTTACCTCAGCATGATGAGTTGTCGAGGATTTTCTGTTGGACTTAAATGCCAACTACTTCCTCTATCTTTTAACCATCGGAGGTGTAGGATGTAATGTAGATGTATTAGAGAAGAGTTACAAGATAAAAACTGAAGTTTCACATTTTATCTTTTCGATATTGACATCATGCATTGTGATGTCAACAATACTCGGTCGGCTTGGCGTCGATCGACCGTGACGTGATCGATCGAAGGAAGAAGCTCTTCTTTGGCACTCTTTCAAACATCTTGGATCTGAAAGATTTAATCAGATGTGTAGTTTTAACTTGATCATGAGAAGAGTGACAAGGCTATAACCGAAGTTTTGCACTTTGTCTCTTCAATATTAATGATTGAGATCAAACCTGCAGACAGTAAATAGAGAATTTCTGTAATACAGAACAGAGGTGCAAGTACTCAATACTACTGCTATAGCGAATGGCTATGCGAGTCGTGATCCACAAGGAGGGACTAACGATGGAAGCGTTTTGTAAGTTCTCTTTTAAGTTACTTAAAATGGTTAGAGTTCTTCTTTTGTTCTTTAAAAGAAAAGAAAAATAAGTTACGTTAAATTGTGAAAGTGGTAGGTTGGAGTAGATGTAGAAAATAAAAAATGAAATTATATAAAGTAAGTGAATAGGTGAATAGAGTTGAGAGTTGATGATGATCTAAACTAAGAATTAAAAGAAAGGAAAAGAAATATAAAGAACTTACCTATCTCTTTCAGTTGATGACTTACTTGAAATCCTTGTCAATGATGTACCTTTGCTCGAAGGCGAGTGAAGCATGACAGATGAGATCTTTCCCATTCCTGATCTACACTACGAAATGAAGGTGCAAGCTATACTACCATAGAAATAGTTATTCATCACCATGGGCCATCAACGACACTTAAAAGGGCGAGGCAACTTCGAAGCTATTGGAGTCGGTTGGATTCACAAACACCAAAGAGAGAAGCAACAAAAACAAGAGTAGAAAAGAAATTTCGATTGAATTGAATAACAATGAAAGAAAGGAAGAATACATACACCGTTGTCACTCTCACTACAAGCATAACTCTTGTTCTCCCATGAAACTATTCTTCGATATCAGCTACATAAAAAAAATTACATTCAAAAGAGAAAGAAAAACCTAAGTTAAACCTATACAAAAATTTATTCTATTCTCTACTTCATCGTCCCTCTGCCTCTGATGTGTAGGGTATTTATAGGATAGAAATAGATAAGAAAATGAGCTGAAAGATAAAAGGAGCTGGCTATTTCTAAATTTGATTCCTCTCCTTATCTCCAAACTTGATTTGATGTGAATATTTAATTTTGATCTGCAGCTTGTTGGCGTGTTGATTGCTAAATATAACTTAACAAATGATAGAATTAGAAACTATAATAAACATAATAATTGTAGCCCTGTAAGTCTTCTTTCTGGATCATCTTGAATCTTTAAATTTGAGTTTCAGTAGCGGAAGTTATGATTCAAATACTAAATGTATCCAGTCTGAATCCGAGTCTAAATTACTTCATCTCATCCGTTGGTCTTCTCTCTATCCATTTATCCCTTTGGATTTTAAATTTTAGCTTTAGATTTGATGATTTATCTATTTATACTCAATGAAACCGATACGATCTTCTTCTAATCTATTTTTCTTTTGAATTTGAATGATATTATCTCATCATATATACCCAGTCTTCAAATAAGATGACATTTAGAACCTCTGAATTTTTGAATCGATCCCCTTTCTTTTGAACTCTTGGATTTATTTGGATAAATTTCTCTCTCTCTCTCTCTCTCTCTCTCTCTCTCCCCCTCTCTCTCTCCCCTTCTTCTTTAATTACCCTACACGTCATTAAACATGAAAATATATTAATAGTAGAGTTTTATTTAAAAAAATGCAAAAGTGTGACACATATAATATGAAAACATGCAACGCACGTGTGTGATCACACCCTTATACCTGTCTTTTGCTCGTCATTGAGCAAAACATCAAAACTAAACCTAAGAATATATTAGACCACTTTCGCAGGTCACGCGATTGCACTGAGCATGTGCAACAAGCCGTTAAACCTCTAGGTTACCCCTAGAGGACGAGTTTTGTATCGTGAGGGTTTTCAGTGGATTGCACCATAAAATCCATAAAAAATGAAAAAAGTGTTAGTATTTTCGAAAAGCATTTTAAAAAAGAGAGAAAATATTTGAAGTATTATTGTAAGAGTTCAAGTAATCTATAAGTTATAGAAAAATCAGATTTTTCATTCCTAAACTTAGTCTCTATTAAAAAACTTGTTATCAATTAAGGTAAAGAGTCAAACTGTATTTCTCATCTAGTCTATTATTTTACCCTAAGTCATATGCACATTCGTGATCGCGAAATTTTGACTAAGAGTTCTTTCACTCTATGCCTTATTTTATTTACTTATTTATTTTTTATATTTTTGGTGCTATTATTCCTTAGCCTTTCTAATCTGCCCATGTAATGAGCCTTTAATCGGTGATTTCCAAACCGGACGGTCTTAGGGCACCGGGTGAGAAAATATCCCAAGGACTTAAGGACTCGAGCAAACAAGGCCACAAAAACTATGAATTTTATTATATGGATGACTTTTAGACGTGAATACTTATGCTTTATAAGGCACAAATATCGAGCTTAATCAGAGGATTTTTGATATCAATGCATATATTTTTTATTTTTTTTATGTAAGGCATAAGAATCTTTGTTTTTAAACCCTAAGTGCGTAAGTGTACAAAGCATGTATATTTCATCAAGATAAAAAATCAAGGCTAAATTACTTTTTAAATTTTCTTCCTAACTCTAGAAATTAAACAAATAATCTTATTTTGACCAAGTATAAGAAATTCTAATTATGCTTCTCCTATTCCTTAAAATTGACTTAATTTCTTACAAAAAATATGTCAAAATATTGCTCTCTTTTCAAAAAGTTTTTTTATTAAGATAAGAAAATATTAACTTTTTATTTTAAATAAAAAAAACCTATGTTATGTTAGAACCCTCCCCCACACCTATCTCATGCATTATCCTTAATGTATGAATGAATGCATAGATGCATGAAAAAGAAAAAAAGGAAAAAAAAATTAGCTTAAGGTGGTGATTCCAGTGGTGGTCGGATTGGGTTAAGCGTTGCTACCCAATCCAGATAATGTGGTGGCTTACGGAACTCACCTTTATTGACTTTTTTTCTATGTACATAATTACAATCCTCAATATGAATAGGATCATGAAAGATCCTATCATGAAACTTATTCCCTTTACATGATCAGTCTTAGAAAATCATCACTGAGTCATTATGGTCAATATCTATGCCCAACAAAGGAATGTGATTTGATGAAATAATGGACTTGGATTTAAGAGTGATGGGTTCAGGAACTATTACTAACTCAGGAAAATCAATTTGGGTTCGAGAGTCAGCTTTGCTTCAAGAGTTGAGTCCAAATCAAAGAATTGAAATTCACATTCTTCTCCTATTAATGGAATGTGACTATCCAAATTTGGTGATTCAATTTTTAGATCTATTGGTACGAGAATAAATGTTGGCTCTAAAAATTGGTCAAAATTGGATAATGATACCGGAGTCAACATAAAGTCAAAAATGAAAATTGAATCACAAGGTTGGGGATCATGGTCACATTCATATTCAAATTCAATCTCATTGAATGAAAAATTTGCCAATTTATCAAAGGTTTGGAATTGATCAAGTTCAAGTTTGTGTGATGAAATTGAATCTTGGTTAAAGTCTTCAAGATTCCATGATTCTTTGCTTTCATCAATATGGCTAGAAGTGTCGGGAATAGTCAAAGATTGGATAGGGAGAGTTTTCTTATTCCTACGCATGTTTTCCAATCGACTAAGTCTTACTTCTGTCATATTTAAAGGATCACTTTGAAATTGAATCATAGCTTCCGTACTCTTTTCAAAGTCGGTATGTTCTTCTTGAAAAATAGAGTAAGGGTCTTTGATTTGAAAGTTTTGACAGAATTTTGAGTCTTCTAGAATTTGAATTCGTTGCTCAAGCTCTTCTAAGACTTCTATCCTCTTTTTCAGTCAATTGATTCTTCTAATGGTTGTTCGGGAGAAGGAGTATATGATTTGGATGTTAGTAAGGTGGTTGATTATATAACTCGGGGGAGTTGCATCCGCACTAACTCTGTGAAGAATAGTGATTATTGTTCTAATCTTGTTCATAGTATTAGGACTGGGGCATATATTTATTTGGATAAGACCAATCTAGCATACTTGATTGGTTAAAGTTATGATATATCGGGGTAGTAATATCCGAGTCAAAAGAGGTCGGGGTGAAATATGGATCACTATTTGCATATGAATAATTGTAATTATAATCCATATCACCAATATGTCAGAAAGAAAAAACAAAAACAAGCAAATAAACAAATAAACAAACAAATAAAAAGGAAAAAATCTATCCTAAGTTAGGATAGACCTTAAACCTAGACGACTCCTAACTGGTTAGACTGTCCACGGGGGGTATATTGCAGAATCTGACCACAAGTTAATCGGTCAGGTAGGGGCAAGATTGGTGGGAGGTATCCGCGCTTAAAAGCGACGAGCCTAATTAAGCCAAACCACCAACCTTCGAGGTTTCACCTCTCAATCCCCAACCTTTGACACCGATTTGGTAAGAATCAAATTCTAATCAACTTTCTCCTTAGGTTAATTTCCTATTGAGTCCTAGATGTCCCTAGGGCCAACGTCTACTCAGTTTTAGTTAGGCTTGGGTTAGTGAGTGAGGAGATTGTTTGTAGGCTAAGGGAGGGTGTTGACTTCCCCATCTTATCTTGTTTATAAGACAAGCCCTTAAATCAATTTAATGCAACGTGTGCGTGTATATGAAAAGTAACACATAAGCACTGTAAAAAAATTCAAAAGTGTTCCTATACTACATGCTATGCACATATACCTATGTAAAAGATAAATAAATTAGACACGTGCCTAAATGCAAGTCTAAACCATTTTTAATATTTACAAACAATCACTTTACTGTTGAATTAAATACAGTGTGTAAACTAAATTAATAAAGGAATCTAACACATGTAGAAGCTATATTTTGCAGTGTGAAAGCATCTGCAAAAGGATCAATTAGTAGTCCACCACAAATGCCGCAGAAACACGACTTTGCCGCATTTGTGCGACACAATTGTGGACTCTGATGCTCTGCCTTCTTCGACAGAGGCACATAGCAGTAATATGTCAACTGCAGCTCTTTGATTCCTGAATTCAGCACTTGCACACAAAAATAAAGAAGAGAAGGTTAAATTATTTAAGTAAATCAAAAAGAAAACGAAAACTTATCGTCCCTCCCCCGGCAACGGTGCTAAAATTTGATTGAGATCAAACCTGCACACAGAAAATATAGAATTTCAGGAATACAGAACAGAGGAGCAAGTACTCAATACTACCGCTATAGCGAGTGGCTATGCGGGTCGTAATCAATAAGGAGGGACTAGCGATGGAAGCGTTTTGTAAGTTCTCTTTTAAGTTACTTAAAATGGTTAATGTTCTTCTTTTGTTCTTTAAATGAAAAGAAAAATAAGTTACGTTAAATTGTGAAAGTGGTAGGCTGGAGTAGATGGAGAAAATAAAAAATGAAATTATACAAAGTAAGTGTAAAGGTGAATAGTGTTGAGAGTTGATGATGATCTAAACTAAGGATTTTAAGAAGGGAAAAGAAAACTAAAGAACTTATCTATCTCTTCCGGTTGATGACTTACCTGGAATCCTTGTCAATGATGTACCTTTGCTTGAAGACGAGCGAAACATGACAGATGAGACTTCCCCATTCCCGATCTATACTACAAAATGAAGGTGCAAGCTATACTACCATAGAAATAATTGTTCATCACCATAAGCCATCAACGACAATTACAAGGGCGAGAAAACTTCGAATCTATTGGAGGCATTTAGATTCACAAACACATAAGAGAGAAGCAAAAAAAATAAGAGTAGAAAAGAAACATCGATTGAATTGAATAATAATGAAAGAAAGGAAGAATACTTACACCGGTGTCACTGTCAGTACAAGCATAACTCTTGTTCTCCTATGAAATTATTCTTCGATCTCAGTTACATAAAAAATAAAAATTACATTTAAAAGAGAAAGAAAAAATTAAGTTAAACCTATACAAAAATCTATTCTATTCTCTGCTTCATCGTCCCTCTACCTCTAATATGTGGGGTATTTATAGGATAGAAATGGATAAAGAAACGAGTTAAAAGATAGAGGGAGCTGGCTATTTCTGAATTTGAATCCTCCCCTTAACTCCAAACTTGATTTGATGTGGATATTCAATTCTGATCTGCAACTTGTTGGCATGTTGATTTCTGAATATAACTTATCAAATGATAGAATTAGAAGCTGTGATCAACATAAGAGTTGTAGCTGTTGGCCCAAAGGCCTTCCACCCTAGTTTTGATGATGATTAACTCATGTAGTTATGTTTACTAATAATCTTGTGTTGTTTAAGTTTCAGATCATTAATCAAGATATTAGTTGGTGATTAGCTTCAACAAGGTGTTTAGAAGCTTTTCATGATGATTCCAGGGCCAAAGCTTCAAGATCACACTTTGCCTTTGTTTTAGACAAAAAGGGGGAGAACATTTTTTTATTGTTTTGATTGACAAAAAGGGGAAGAAAGATCTTTACTCCTCATTTTATTTATGGTTTTGATTGTTTACCCCTTTGTTGATGATTGACAAAAAGGGGGAGAAAGATTTTGGTTTTGTTTTATATATGCATACTTATGTTTTTGCATATATTAAGTTTAATATAGTTTAATGTATGTTTATTGGTATCTAGAGCATGTTTTGTTTTTGAACATTTTATTGGTATCTAGAACCTTTATTGTTTGTGCATATTTATGCATTCATGTTTAAGAGAGCCTTCATTGCATATTATTATGTTTATTTGCTTATGCATGAGTTAAGGGGGAGCTTCTTTGAAGCTTAACTTTAATCCATGCATATATAACTCCAAGAGTTTTGTCATCATCAAAAAGGGGGAGATTGTTGGCCCAAAGACCTTCCACCCTAGTTTTGATGATGATTAACTCATGTAGTTATGTTTACTAATAATCTTGTGTTGTTTAAATTTCAGATCATTAATCAAGATATTAGTTGGTGATTAGTTTCAACAAGGTGTTTAGAAGCTTTTCATGATGATTCCAGGGCCAAATCTTCAAGATCACACTTTGCCTAGCCCATGGATGGAGTTTTGGAGCAAGTCTACTTGAAGATGAAGATCATCAAGAAGACTTAGGTATCCTAGTTTAGATAGTGTGTTTAGATCCATTTGTAAAGCTTAGTATAGTTGATATGCTCAAGTGCACATACACACACGTTTCATGATTTGGATTTTGGTTTTCATGGATAGTAGATCAAAACAAGTTTACTTTATTCCTATGTATATTAGATATGTTCTAGATATACATTCATGCTTTAAACTTGCTAGACAAACTTATTTTGATATTGCTATTCATGTGTTGAAAAATCAAGTTTTGAAAAATACAAGTTTTGGTTTTTGATAAAATTGGCAAGACACAAAAATGAATTGATATGTTGATATATTGTCTTGAAATTTTTATCACATGTTTATGTTTCCATGTAAAATGATAAAACAAGTTTTATGGAATTTTCAGAAAAGATAAAAGATTTTTCAAAAATATTTTAACATGTTTTTCTGACCCAGATTTCTGTTCCAGGCTTCAACCAGTCGACTAGTCAACCTGACCTAGTCGACTTGGGTGAAGTCGGTCGATCGGGCCGGTCGACCGACGTGCACAAATCTGTGCACGTTTGGCAGCTTTGGGACGGTCGACCCGGACGGTCGACCGGATTGAGAGCAGTGCTCTCTGTTTGTTTGGGTCGACCGGGCCGGTCGACCGTGGTTGCCCAACGGTCATATTTCCGACCGTTGGCGGTCGACCGGGCCGGTCGACCGCTGCCTGTCAGAGCTGCCAGCTCAGCTCTAACGGCTAGTTTTGTTTGGGGGCTATAAATACCCCATCTCTTGGACTGTTTTGTTAAGGTTTTCAAGAAGAAAAATTTCAGTGTTTCTCTAGTGTTTAAACAAGTTTTCAAAATAGTTTTTGTGCTAAAAAGATTTCATCTTTATTGTTTTGGGTTTTTGGAAAATCAAAGAAAATTAGGCTTTTGGGATATTGAATTGGCTTTCACTTTCTATCATCTACAAGAGATTTCCCAAGTAGTTTTTCTTTGTTGCTTGTTTTCAAAAACACCTAGTTTCCACACTTGAGCTATCTTCTATCCTAATCTATTTAGGATCTTGATTTTGTGGAAAAAGAAAAAGGAAAGAGGTTTGTGGTTGAAAGAGACCACTTATTGTAAACCCTTGATTTCTTGGTTGCTCCCTCTTGGTAGAGGTTGAGGTTGTGTAATTGGGTTGTTGGTTTGCTCCCTCTTAGGTAGAGGTGGAGATTGGTGTTTGCTCCTCTTGGTGAGGTGGAGTTGGTTGTTGGTTTGTATCCCTCTAGAGTGAGGTGGATTGGTTGTTGTATTGGCTACGGGCCTACCCCTCGGTTGTGAGGTGGTTGTTTGAGAGAGGAGTTTGGTACTCCTAGAGTTGTAACAAATCCTCTTCGGTAGAGGTTCCCTCGGTGGGAGATAGTGGATTGAAAATCCTACATGGTGGTGTAGGCGAGGATGTAGAGCAAGGTGCTCGAACCTGAAACATATCTTGGTGTTTGCGTTTTGATCCATTGTCTCTCTAACTCTCTCTTATAATTGTGCAAAGCATCATTCATATCATCATACCATATTTGCTTGTGTTGAGCATAATTCATATTGCCATATCATATCTATTTGCTTGTGTTGCCTTGCATATATTCGTATTGCCTATTCATCTTATATGCTTGGTTGTTTGTGTGTGCCTCACTTGTACCTAATCAACAAGAGCTTCACATAGCACCTCAACCCATTCAAGGAGAATCAAGAGGAGTTAGTCCAGAGCCCTTCACGGGGAATTCGGCTACACTTGTTGATTGTACTAAGTGTGATTGCAAAATTTGCATTAGCTTCCGCATTTAGCGCACTTAGTTTTGCATTTAGTTCTAGATTAGCACTTACACCTATTCACCCCCCCTCTAGGTGTTTTTCAGTAGCCCTTTAAGTCTTCTTTCTGGATCATCTTAAATCATCAGATGAGTTTCGGTAGCGAAGTTATGATTCAAATACTAAAATGTATCCAATTTGAATCCGAGTCTAAATTGCTTCATCTCATCTGTTGATCTTCTCTTTATCCATTTATCCTTTTGGATTTTAAATTTCAGCTTTAGATTTGATGATCTATCTCTTTATCCTTAGTGAAACCGAGAGGGTCTTCTTCTAATCTATTTTTATTTTGAATTTAAATGATATTATCTTATCTGATATACCCGGTCTTCAAATAAGATGGCCTTTAGAACCTCTGAATTTGAATCGATCCCTTTTCTTTTGAACTTTTGGATTTAATTGGATAAATCTGTATATCTCTCTTTTTTCTTTCTTAATTACCCCTACACGCCATTAAATATGAAAATATATTAATAGCAGAGTTTTATTTAAATAAAAATGCAGAAGTGTGACACATATGATATGAAAACATGCAACACATGTGTGTGATCAATTAACATCATGCGTCATGATGTCAATATTTTCGATCGGCTCGGCGTCGGTCGACCGTGATGTGATCCGTAAAAGAAAGAAACTCTTCTTTGACACTCTTCCAAACATCTTGGATCTGAAAATCTTGATCAGTGGTGTAGTATTAACCTGATTATGAGAAGGGTCCTGTTAAGGATAATACATTTTCAAGAATCTACCGTTGATCGGCATCATGAGCGTATCGCCATCTGGAGTTATGAGGCGGTATGCTCCATTTGAGTAGACTGACTTTACTACAAATGGTTCTTTCATTTGGGTTGGAACTTTTCTTTTGTCTTATATGTCATAACCATGGGTCTTCTGACAGCTAAGACAAGGTCGTATTTCTTGAAAATCCTTTCTCTGACTTTCTTATTAAAGGCTCTGAAAATCGGAGCTTGATATAGCTCGATTTACTGTTGGGCTTGCAGATGTTTGTCGTCTAAAGCTTCCAACTCCTGGAGGCGCAATCGATGCTTTTCCTCATCTACCATCCTGGTTGTCAATGTAACTCACAGAGATGGGATCTGGATCTCCAGTAGGAGTACAGCTTCTCATCCGTACACCAAGGAAAACAACATGGCTTTCATCGGGGTTCTCACTGTTGTGCGGTAAGCCCATAAGAATTCGCCTAATTTGTCGTCCCAGTCACGTTGACTCTTCGAGATGAATTTTTTGAGAAGCTTTCCAATAGTCTTGTTGAAGGCTTTACCATTAGTGGCTGGATAATATACTGTTGATGACACACTTTGAATTCTAAATTTGTTACAGAATTGTTGAAATGCTTAGTTAACGAATTTGGGCCCATTATCATGGACGATTCATCGGGGTACACCGAAGTGGTAGAGCACGTGATGCTTGATGAACTTGATCACGTTTGGTGTCTTTACTTCTTTCAGGGGAACAACTTCCACCCATTTAGAGAAGTAATCTGTTATGGCCAATATGAAGCGATGTCCTCTGAATGTTGGAGTGCTGATAGGTCCAATCACATCCATTTCCTACATCTTAAATGGCTATGAAGAGGATCTTGGATGAAGATGTCTCGGTGCTTGATGGACAAAGTCACCATGGATCAGACATGTATGACATCGCCAAGCATAGGCGATGGCGTCAGGGATCATCTTTGACAAATAATAGCCAAGTCTTCTAGCCGGTCTCTTAGCTTGGGTTCGGATTGGTGAGCTCCACACATACCATAATGAGCTTCTTTAAGTACTTCCTGTGCCTCTTTGTGTGAAAGGCATCGGAGCAGGATTCCATCATATGATCGGCGATACAATGTCTGCATGATTGCGATATCTGCATAATTTTTTAAATAAGACCATTCACTCAGTCATTTTTTTACTGGGTCGTATTAGAGAGGTCACTGGTGGGTTCCTTCGAGATCCACAATATTTGGATTAGGCCACATTTCATGGACCAATTAGACCACCACCGGAACCACCACCATGAGGTAATTTTTCTTCCTTTTCTATTTGTTTCATACATATACACATTCACGATGCATCGAGGACAATGCATGAGATAAGTGTGGGGGAAGATTTACTAACTTAAGTTGTTTTAAATTTTCTTTCTTTTACACTTCTTTTTAGGTAATTTTTTAATTTTTCTTTTGTATAGAAACCTTTTCTTTTCTTTTTATGAAACTTTTTGAAATAAGAGAAATAGTTTTGATTTATTTTTTAAAAAATTAAGAGGATCTTAGGAATTAAGAAGACCTCAAATTATAAATTCTTAAACCGAGTCAAAATAATAGATCTTGTTTAAATTTTAGAATAAGAAAGTAAGATTAAAAAGATAATTTGATCTTGAATTTTTTGCCTTTAATATATGCACTTCGCACTTACACAATTTTTTAGAATTGAAACAAAGACTGAAAATGTCACAAAAAATATATATAAAAAATGATGATAATAAAATCACTTATTGAAGCTGGGTAGTTATGCCTCAGGAGCATGATTATTCACGCCTAAAATGGTGGACAAAAATAAATAATCCCCTTTAGTTTTGTGGCCTTATTTACTCGAGTCCTTAAACCCGAGGGATGTTTTATCATCTGGTGCCCTAAAACCATCTGGTTTGGGAGTAACCGGCTAAAGGCTCACTACCCGGGTAAGCTAGAAAGCCTAAAAAAAATAAGAAAAGAAAAAAAGTAAAAAATGAAAAGAAAAAATTGATATAAATAAATAGCATGAAAGTTAGAATCGATATCCCAAAAATCTTCACAATTCACAAAATGCATATTTTCTAAGAGTTTTATGAAAGATCAAAGAATTGATTCAATTTTAAATTCTTACATTTAATTTATAACAAGATTTTACATTCAAACTTAGTTTAAGGAAGAATATTTCTGGTTAACCTATGACCTTGATCCCTTAAATTTTCACAAAAATATTTCAACACTTTTCTCTATTTCAAAATGCGTTTTCAAAATACTTACAATTGATTTCTTTCTTTATGGATTTGTGGGTATAATCCGCTGAAAACCCTCAGGAGACAAAACCCCTCCTTTAGGGGAAACCTAGAGGTTTAACGACCTGTTGCACATGCTCGTTCAATCGCGTCACCTGTGAAATTGGTGTAATAATTTTCTTAGTTTTTCTATTTTGCTTTGGTCGAGCAAAAGATAAGTGTGGGGTGTGATTAGTCTCTAAAATTGCATATTTCATACGACATCTTCATATTTATTCAATATTAAATTCTGTTAATAACACCTCTCTTGTATGTTCTTAGATCCATGGTGTAGAATGAAGAAGAAGCCCAAAAATCCTATTTATTTGGTGATGTAAAGCCTATAAAAATAGCCAATGACTTTGGAAGGAGGATCAGTCAAAACTGGGAGCAGAAAATCTGAAGCCAGTAGATACAATCGATAGGGGTACATACCAGCAAGAAGTACCAGGCGGCGCCTCACGTGTGGCGCCTTTATGGCCGCGAAAATACGGCCATAGCTTGGAGCCACGCGTCGTGATTTGACGCGCGGCTCCGTACACTATGCCTTGTGACCCCTTTGGCCTATAAATTGCCCAGTATGAGCAGAACTAAAGGGAGTGTTTGGAGAGTTCTTGAGTGTAGTTTTAGGACAGTTTCTTCTCCTTATGATAGTTTCGGTTAGTTGTTTTACTTCTTCCTCTGTTGTATTTTTCATTTCTTTTAAATCTTGTAATAGGGAAGAGAGTAGCACATAGGATGAAAGCAATAGTACTTGTAATGGAGGGTGACACTCTATAAAAGGTTCTCTCTTTATTTCTCCTTGTTTTCTTCTCTCTAACTCCTTTTACATGCTTAGCTAATTTTCTCTCATGGCAACTAACTACTAGCCATTAACTTGCTAACTCCTTACTTGATAATTCACATGAATCTAATAGCCTCTACTTGGCCTTGGCCTTGCTCTTGCAAGAGTTATTGATGGCTCATGATGATGGATTCTAACACTCTAACATCCAACTCTCTAACAAGCTAACATTACTTTATTCTATGTTTACTCTAGTTTAGTTTTGATGGTTTAAGTGTAGCTTGTACTTGTTTGTTAAGTTTGGATGTGAAAGTGATCTTATGGGCCATACTTTGTAAAGCTCTTGAACTAAGGACTAGTGATGGTCAATGATACATGTAAGGTAACTATCACTAAGAGGTTAGCATGTTAGTGGAGCCATTAGTAGTTAGTAGCCATGAGTTTTCTTGTATCTCTTTTTGTCTTTCTCTCTACTTGTTTTAAAAACTCAAAAACACAATTTCTCTTTTATGTTTCCCACTTTTTTGTTTCCACCGTATTCTTCTCATTCTTTGTTTTCTTTTCTTTTTATTCCTTAAAACATAGAAGAACTGTTAACACACACGTGAATAGACTAGTAAAGCTTCTATCATTTTCCGTCCCTGTGGATTCGACGCGTTTAGCCTCTGTGCTATAACGAAAGTATTAAGGAAGTCAAAGCACACACTTTTAACTCGTGATTTCAAAATATACACTTTTTATGCGTGGTTTCCCCCAATCAAATAGAATTGAGGAGCTTTCCTTCTCATGGCAGCTGCCTCCTTGGGGTCGTCAGGCGATATACCATATAAGATGACGTCGATATAAGGGAATCGCTAATCCCTAGGCTCGAGACTTGTCGAAATCTCAAGAACCTTTTTGACTTAAAGGTCTCCTCTTGGAGTCTTACTGTCTTCAAGGGCGAATTTGAAGCAGTACAAGTCGCGACTATAGATGAGTACTTTCTCGGTGGCTCCGGCGAGAAGGGCCAATGAAGCGGCGAGGGACGCCAGTGCGTCTGCATTCGCATTTTGCTGACGCGGTACATGATCAATGTAGAAAATTTCAAACTTCTTTGCCATGATAATGGTCGCATTGTGATAGGGCACCAAGTCTTCATGTCGGACTTCGTACTCCCTGCGAACCTAATTGATAATGAGCTTTGAATCACCGTATGCTTCAATATTTTTGACTCCAATTCCTACAACAAGTTGCATCCCAATCAAAAGAGCTTTTATTTCGAGACATTGTTGGAACATGGCTCTGTTAGCGAGAATGCACAAGGGATCACATAGTTATGTGGGGAGATAAGTACTACCCCTACACCTGCAATGATATTTCCCTCAAGATTCGTTCTTGATGCTCCGGTAAAGAATAGTTGCCACACTTGTTCTTCTGAGGAGGCGTTGATTAAGTTAACTTCTATGATCTCGTCTTAGAAATTGTCATAAAGTTTTAAAGTTCCTGGAACTGGATAATTGGTCAGGAAATCCGCCACAACTTGACCTTTGATTGCTTTTTGTGACATGAATTGTATCTCATGTTGTAAGAGCAATATGGCCTATTTCGCTAGTCTGCTGTTAGCGAAGGTGGAGTCTTCATAAAAAATCATAAAGGATTAACTCTGGAGATGACATGAATGTGTTGCCTCATGAGGTAGTGTCTCATCTTTTGGACAACGAAGACTAACGCTAAGCATTCCTTCTCGATTGGGTTGTAACTGTACTCTGCCCTAATTATTGTTCTACTTAAATAGTAGATTGCCTGCTCGTAGTTATGATCATTGTTCTGTGCCAACTCGGTGAAGGGTTGGCAGCGTCCTGAGAGATTTGATATGAATATCTGGATATATGCCAATCGTCCTTTTAGGCCTCTGAGTTCTTTGAGATTTCTCGGAGGTTGCATCTCTTGGACGGCACGGATCTTATGAATTCCTTTTGTTGTAACAATAAATTCAAGAAATTTACCACTGGCTACCCACAGGAAGGACTTGGTTGGGTTCATCTTCAATTGATGGGCTCGCATGATGTCGAACACTCTCTTCAGGTCTGCGAGGTGTCGCCTTTGTCACGGCTTTTCATGGCGATGTCATCGACATAATATTCTACAGTTTTACGTATATGCTCATGGAAGATCGCGTTCATGATGCATTGATATATCACACCAGCGTTCTTCAAGCCGAAGGGCATTATTGTTTAGTAGTGTACTCCCACAGGCGTCCTGAAGGATGTATGCTTTTCATCTTTGGGGTACATCTTTATTTGATTATACCCTGAGAAGCTATCCATGAAGACATGCTCTCAAAACCGCACGTATTGTCGATCATGACATCCGTGATCGGGAGAGAAAATTCCTCTTTAGGGCAGGCGGCATTCAGATTGCGGTAATCGATGCAAATTCGGATCTTTCCATTCTTCTTGGGAACTAGAATGATATTGGCCACCCAATCAGAAAGTTGCTCTTTCCTGACGAAACCAGAGTCTATAAGCCTTTTGACTTCTGATTCGATTGCTTCCATGATCTCGGGACGGAACTGTCATTGCTGTTGTTTGACTGGTTTGGCGTCTGGGTTGATCTTGAGACGATACATAGCAATCTGGGGATCGAGCCCGGTGTGTCCTCATGATTCCAAGCGAAGACATTTATATACTCTTATCTGAGCTGTATTAGGTCTTCTTTCTCGAAAGGTGACAAGCTCTTACTCATGAAGATGGGCTTGGGGTTAACCTCATCTCTAAGATTTATCTGAGTCACTTTATCCTCAATGGGTGGTTCGCATTGTTCGAAGCGCGTATCCCAAAGAGTATTTAAGTGTTTAATCCATGGATCAGAGTCTGAATGAATTAATTCTTCAGATTTAAAAGTATCTTCTCCATCATCTTTCAAATAACTTGTTGATACCATATTCACTAAGAGACTTCTGAAGATATCGCCGATGCTGACATCTAAGTGCCACGATGACGTTGCTGATGAGCTATCATGGTAGATCTCTTTCTCAGATTTAGGATCAGACGAGACTGGCATAGATACATAACAAGTCCCCTTTGAGTCTTATGATAGTAATCGGGGTCTTTGCCTTTCGGTACAAATGAGCAGAGTAGTGCTCGTTTTCCTTTACCGAAATTAAGGCCTAATTCCTTGGTGAAATTATACCCCATTCTTTCCATCATGTAACATGACTTTTGTCTATAAAAGAATTATGGAGACTCAGAATCACTCCCTGAGCTTTTACAAGCTACGAGCTCTGTCTCGATCCACCCGAATAGAATTGGCTTTTGACCTTTTTGCCTGGCTGGTACTTCAAAGAGGGCGTCATATGCGCTTCCAATCTTTTCGTATACCAGGAGGGATGACTTTGTTGGTGCGTGCAATGATGTCAAAGCATTTATTGCTGACCAAAGATTACTATCCATATCAGTGCTAGTGTCTGATGGTACAAAATCCGAAGGAAATGCAGAAAAGTAAGCCAAATCTAGATCTTCATTGAAGAGCCACTCGCCTTCAACATTAGCGGTGGTATCGACATTGATCGGGAAAAATCGCGCACAAAAAGTGTATGTTTTGAATTTAAGAGTTAAAAGTGTGTGCTTTGACTTCCTCAATATTTCCGTTATAGCATAGAGGCTAAACGGGTCGAATCCACAAGGACGGGAAGCGATAGAAACTTTACCGGTATATTCACGTGTGTGTTATGTGTTCTTTAATGTTTGAAAGAATCAAAAGAAAAGAGAACAAAAGGTGGAAAGAGAAGAGTACGGTGAAACACAAAGAAGTGAGAAACATAGAAAAGATGATTTTTGTGATTTTTGAGATATATCTAAAACAAAGTAAAAAGAGAAAGAAAAGTCATGGCTACTAACTACTAATGGCTCTACTAACTATGCTAACCTCTTAGTGATAGTTGCCTCACTTGTATCCTTGGCCATCACTAGTCCTTAGTTCAAGAGCGTTTCAAAGTATGACCCATAAAATAACTTTCACATTCAAACTCAACAAAACAAGTGCAAACTACACTTAAACTATTAAAACTAAACAATAGCAAGCATGGAATAAAGTAATGCTAGTTTGTTAGAGAGTTAGGATGTTAGAGTGTTATAATCCATCATCATGAGCCAGCAATGGCTCTTGCAAGAGCCAGACCAAGTAGAGCCTATTAGATTCATATGGATTATCAAGTAAGAAGTTAACAAGTTAGTAGATAGTAGTTAGTTGCCATGAGAGAAAATTAGCTAAGCTGTAAAAAGAGTTAGAGAGAAGAAAACAAAGTAGAGATAAAGCCGTTAAACCTCTAGGTTTCCCCTAGAGGAGGAGTTTTATGTCCTGAAGGTTTTCAGCAGATTACACCCCAAAAATCTAGAAAGGAAGAAATCAAATGTTAATATTTTGAAAACGCATTTTGAAATAGAGAAAAGTGTTAAAATATTTTTGCGAAAATTTAAGTGATCTAAGGTCATAGGTTAACCAGAAATTATTCTTCCTTAAACTAAGTCAAAATGCAAAATCTTGTTATAAATTAAATGTAAGAATTTAAAATTGAATTGATTCTTTAATCTTTCATAAAACTCTTAGAAAAAATATGCACTTTGTGAACAATGAAGATATTTGGGATATCAACTCTAACTTTCATGTCATTTATTTATATTATTATTTTTTCATTCCTTAGTTTTCTACCCGGGTAATGAGCCTTTAGCCGGTGACTCCCAAACCAGATAGTTTTAGGGCACCAGATGAGAAAATATCCCTCGGACTTAAGGACTCGAGTAAATAAGGTCACAAAACTAAAGGGGATTATTTTATTTTTGTCCACCATTTTAAGCGTGAATAATCATGCTTCCTGAGGCATAATTACCCAACTTCCATGAGTGATTTTATCATCATTTTTTTATATTTTTATGGCTTTTTCAGTCTTTATTTCGATCCCAAAAAATTGTGTAAGTGTGAAGTGCATAAATCTAAGGTAAAAAAATTCAAGATCAAATTATCTTTCCAATCTTATTTTCTTATCTTAAAATTTAAATAAGATCTATTATTTTGACTTGGTTTAAAAATTCATAATTTTAGGTCTTCCTAATTCTTAAGATAATCTTAATTTTCTTAAAAACAAATCAAAATTGTTTCTCTTAATTCAAAAAGTTTTGTAAAAAGAAAAGAAAAGAGTTTCTATAAAAAATAAAAACTTAAAAATTTCCAAAAAAGAAGTGTAAAAGAAAGAAAATTTAAAACAACCTACGTTAGTAAACCCTCCCCCACACTTATCTCATGCATTGTCCTCAATGCATCGTGAATGTGCATATACATGAAACAAATAGAAAGGGAAGAAAAAATACCTCATGGTGGTGGCTCCGGTGGTGGTCTGATTGGGCCAAGCGTTGCTACCCAATTCAGAAATCGTGAATCTTTCAGAAACCCACCAGTGACCTCTCTAATACGACCCAGTGAAAGAATGATTGAGTGAATGGTTTTATTTAAAAAAAATTTCCCATCTAATTTTCAATTTTCAAAAACAATTACTGAGTCATTTTCTTCAACATCCTTGTACAACAATGAAGTATGATTTTAGAAGATGATTGATTTGGACTCAAATGGAACAGGAATAAAAACTGATACTGACTCGAAAATTTGACTCTGATCAAGTCGAGATTCAAAAGGGGGAATCAAAATTGGTTCAAAAATAGGGTCCAAACTAAAGAATTGATGTTCACACACTTTTCTCATCAATGAAGTGTGATCATAAGATATTGGTGATTCAATTTCATGGTGTACTGGTACAGGATTCAATGTTGACTCCAGAATAAAGAAAAAATCTGGTAAAGATATCAGAGTCATTATTGAATCAAAAAGTGAAATGGAATTACCAACTTGAGATTCAGGACCACTTTCATATTCAATTTCAATTTCAGGAATGGGATAACTTGCCAGAATGTCAGACTACTTTCAAAACTTGGAGTTTCATCAAGTTCAAATGTGTGTTCTTAAATTGAATCTTGGTTTCCAAAATAACATGATTCTTGGGACCAATCGATAGAGTTAGGGATATAAGGATTGGTCAAAGATTGACAAGAAAGATTTTTCTCGCTCTCATTGATCAATTCGCTCATTATTGAGTCTAACCTACTGATAGGCCGGGTAACAGAATTTTGAGTCTGAATCATGTCTACCATACTCTTTGCAATTGGTCCTTCTGAAAAAGATGAGTATGAAAGTTGATTTTGAAAATTTTGGTGAGATTGTGAGTCCATCAGATATTGAGTTTGTTGCTCAGACTCATGCAAGAGCTCCATACACAAGTCCAGGACTGATGGTTGTTCATTTTGATTTGGTGCGACTGGAAAAGATGAGCATGACTCTAGAAAATTTGGTTGAGATGATGAGTCCAACATATTTTGAATTTGTTGCGCTATTTCACAACAGACTTCCAAACGCTTTTCTAGTTCAGATTTTTCTTCAATTGGATATTCTAGAAAAGGAGTATATGGAGTTTGATTTGGGAAGGATTGTGAATTGAGCAAATTTGGAATTTATTGTTGATACTCAAGCATGGCTTCCATACTCCTTTCCAAATCAGATTTTTCTTCGGTTGGTGGAACAGGAAAAGGAGTATATGAATCAAAATCGGAAAATGAATATTGTGAAACTTGTGGGCAAGGTGGTTGAAAATTTGACTCTGGAAAGTTGAATCCATATTGACTCTATGAAGAGTTGAAATTATTTTAAAAATTATGGTCATAAGATTGGGGGTATGGGTCATATTGAGTCGAATAATCCCAATCCAGCCTAGATGATTGGTTCATGTTGTACATATCCGGGTTGAAGTTGTCCGAGTCAAATGAGGTCGGGGTGAAATATGGATTCATATTAGAATTGAAAAAATTATTGTTGTTGAAATCCATATCACAATTTACAAGAAAGAAAACAAACAAACAAACAAACAAATAATGAAAAATAAAAAGAAAACAAGCCTATGCTAGGGTTGACTTAGATCTAGATGACTCTTAACAGTTAGACTGTCCACAGGGGGGTATATTGTTAGAATCTAACCATGAGTTAATCGGCCAGTAGGGGCAAAATCAGTGGGAGGTATCCGTGCTGGAGCAAAAGGCCTAATTATGCCAAACCATTGTTCTTCGAGGTTTCGCCTCTCAATCTCCAACCTTCGACACTGATTTGACAAGAGTCAAACTCTAACAATTTTTTCCTTAGGTAAATCTCTTAAATGAGTCTAAAATGTCCCTAGGGACTAACGTCTAGCAATTTTTATTAAGGCTTGGGTTGTGTGTGTGGGGAGGTGATTTTGGGCTAAGGGAGGATATTGACTTCCCCATCTTATATTGTATTGGGTTTTGCCCTTAAGCTCAATTCGTGCAAGTGTACAATATAGATAAGAATGAATACACAAAGAGAGTAAATCACCCACGTATTTGTCCTAACTATATGCAATGCAATATGTACACCTCCGTCAAGATCACAACAACACAAGAATAAAATACAGTATATTGGAATTGAAATTGACACGTGTCTAGATGCAAATATTTAAACCGTTTTAAAGCATCCAATTTTCGTATTTTAGTTCTATTATTTTTATAGTGTACAGGTGACAGAAATTAGCAACAGAATGTAATAATATACGAGAATTTACCCAACCACACAAAAGCAAGTGTAGACTTTCTGCAATGCTAAAATTTTGACCTGCACATCAAAAACAAAGAAGAAAAGTTAACAAAAATGTGAAATCAAACCGTTTCCATCCCCGGTAACAGCGCCAAAATTTGATCGGGGAAAAACCGCACACAAAAAGTGTAGGTTTTGAAATCAAGAGTTAAAATTGGCTTCCTCAACACTTCCGTTATAGCATAGAGGAGGCTAAACGAGTCAAATCCACAGGGATAGAAAGCGATAAAAGCTTTACCGGTATGTTCACGTGTGTGTTAAGTATTCTTCAGTGTTTGGAAGAATAAAAAAAAAAAGAACAAAAGGTGGAAGAGAAGAGTACGGTGAAACACAAAGAAGTGGGAAACATAGAAAAGATAATTTTTGTGATCTTTGAGATATATCAAACAAAGTAAAAAGAGAGAGAAAACTCATGGCTACTAACTAGTAATAGCTCCACTAACCATGCTAACCTCTTAGTGATAGTTGCCTCACATGTATCCTTAGCCATCACTAGTCCTTGGTTCAAGAGCGTTTCAAAGCATGACCCATAAGATAACTTTCACATCCAAACTCAACAAAACAAGTGCAAGCTACACTTAAACCATCAAAACTAAACAATAGCAAATATAGAATAAAGTAATGTTAGCTTGTTAGAGAGTTAGGATGTTAGAGAGTTATAATCCATCATCATGAGCCATCAATGGCTCTTGCAAGAGCAAGGCCAAGTAGAGGCTATTAGATTTATGTAGATTATCAAGTAAGAAGTTAGCAAGTGAGTGGTTAATAGTTAGTTGCCATGAGAGAAAATTAGCTAAGCATGTAAAAGGAGTTAGAGAGAAGAAAATAAGGAGAGGTAAAGAGAGAACCTTTCATAGATTGTCACCTTCTATTACAAGTACTCTTGCTTTCCAACCATGTACCACTCTATCTCTTATTATAAGATCTATTAGAAATAAAAATACAAAGAGGAAGAATAAGACTACCTAAACTACCCAAAACTATAACATGAAGAAGAAAACTACCCTAAAACTATGATAAAACTCCAAAAAAATTCTCCTCCTCCTGCTTTGAAAATTCCAGGGTATTTATAGGCGAAAGGGGGCACCAGAGGGACTGTATGGAGCCGCGCACCAAGATTTGACGTGCGGCTCCACACAAGAGCTGCGCGCGCGGCACTGCCTGCTGCACGCTCCCCTCTTGTTCCCCTGTCGGGTGTACCTCCTAGAATCCGAATTTGGGCACCTGGTTTTGACAAAACCGCCCTCCAAAGTCAATGGCTATTCATGTAGGCTTTTAATCACCAATTAAATGGGATTTTTGGGCTTCTTCTTCATTTCATGCCATGGACCTAGAAGCATACAAGAGAGATATTATTAGCAGAATTTAATACTAAATAAATGTGAAGATGTGGTATAAAATATGTAATTTTAGAGACTAATCATACATCAGCTTATCAATGCTCGTTATAAGAGGGCTTATTTTTCAGAGACATTCATCTTCTTCTGACTCCGTATCTGCATTGCTAGAGTCGGGTTCTTCTGAGTGTGGATTCTCATCAACCTTAAGAGAATCCTAATAAAGGAGGAAATCAGTAAAATAATCCTCAACTCTTTTGAACGGATGCCTTTCGGCAATCAACGTTCTCACTTTTTCATATTTACCAACATATTTCATTACTTAATGAAGAGTGGATGGGACGATGGCATTGCTGTGAATCTGAGGTCGTCTCAGCAGCAGATTGTACGAGGTGTCAGCGTCAATGACATAACATGTCACCTCTGATTTTTGGTCCCCAAGCTGACACCTGAGCTTGATTTTCTCCATCAGGCGCGTACCATTGGCGTTGAAGCCATAGATGATTTTCTGAGTGGCGCTCAACCGATAGGTGGGGATCCCCAAATGCTACATGACTCTGTGGGGCATAATGCTAATAGCAGATCCCGGATCAACCTGAATACGGCTCACTTCAGATGATCTAATATGCCCTGTGTAGTACAGGGGCCTATCATGCTTCCCTTTGACTTGCATTTCTTCTGAGATGAGGTGATGCAGGAAAACTGCTTCGAGACAGGTGGCAATGGCTGTCGTCTTCCTCTTCACACGTAGCAGGAATCTGGGTTACGAAAAATCTCTGCATCTGTTAATGATTCTCTTAGAGCATCTCTTGTAGACTTGAAAAGTCTCAGGAGCTCATAGAGAGTGATTCGAGTAGGGATGTTGGATAGCTGAGCCAAGACATCAAAGCAGAAGGGAGTTGATGGTCCCACCCCATTTTTTATAAGAGCTTTGACATATCTAAGCTCTTTCTGCTTTTTCACGGATGGTCTTGTGGACTGCTCGATTACCTCCTCAGCTGATTGTGGAGAGTATACTACCAGCTCGCCGTACTGCTTCAGGTATGACTTGCTGGATCGAGTCTTTGATGTGGGAGGTGCGCCAGTATCAGCAACAAGGGTGGACTCCTTGTCTCCCGAGCTAAGGGAGGCGACATCTTCCTCAGTTTCTCTCATAAAGATACTCCCATATTGCTGGAGGATGCTCTAGCCTTACCTTTGGACTTTCTTCTTGTGACAGTCATCCATTGCTGGCTTTCGACAATGTCAGGATGGACCCACATTGTCTCTCCTTGAGGAGTAGGGATAAGGATAAGACCTTTCTCCCTCTGGTAGTAAGGATTAGTATTGATTACTTTTAGTTCGCCTTTCAGGATGAGAACCACTCCAGTTGGTGCTAACAAAAGATTTTGTCCCAATTGAATAGGGGACGTAGCTGTCATGTTGGCGATCACGTTCTTCTGTTCTGGACGAAACTTTAACACCTCCGCATCGATTAGAGCCTGAAGGATATTTTTAAAGATGTAGCAGTTCGGGGTAGGGTGTCCCAATATCCTATGATATAAACAGTAGTTGGGATTTTCAGTCTTTCCAACCTCTTCAGGGCGTCTGATCTTCGAAAGTTTGAGTATGTTACTCTTTTGGAGTAACTTAAATAAAGAGACAACGTGCTCATCCTTGAAGGAGTACAATTTGTTTCCATGTGGTTGGCCAGAAGTCATACCCCCCTGACTGACTGGGTCTTCGAAGGTGATTTGATTTCCGTTGCTAGAGTATCCCTTCTTCTCAGTTGAATAGACAACTCTGGGCATGTTGCATTGACTTGTCGGGTCTTGGCTTGCTGTCTTTTCCCTCAGCCATGACCCTGGCGATAATCTCTTCTGTCTGTTCGCCTTGTTGTCCTAACTAATTCTAAGTGCGACATTTCGCTACTCCCATTTGAGCGAGTAGGAAAGTTTGCAGATTGTGATGGTACGTCTCTACTAGTGTGGACTAGATCATATCGCTAGGACAACAGAGTGCCATGCTTTGAAATCTCTCATTGAAAGTTTTAATTGACTCTCCTTTATTCTGCTTGGCTGTAAGGAGAGTCGGCACTGAAATTTCTGAATCATCTTCAAAGAAACGAGCCAGAAATAACTTCTCGAGGTCAGCCCATGTTTTAAATGAGCCAGCAGCAAGTTTCATGAACCATTCAAAGATGACTCCCTTAAGAGTGCCAATGAATAAATGAGCCAAAATGGCATCGTTCAATATTACATTCCTGGTTTGGGATTTGAAGTAGTATATATGTTGGTTCGGTGACCCTTTACCATCGAAAGTATGAAGGCTCGATGCCTTGAATTTGGGAGGGTAGGAAGCTGTATCCCACTCTGCTGGGTAGGGTCGGACTAACCCTACATCTTGGAGTCCGTCTCGGTTGGCGAAGGCCTAAAGACGTTGCTCCAATTTGCTCATCCTCTTGGAATTACTACTCCCGTTCTCTGAGTTATTCTCTTCTTCAGATGAGGATTTGGGTGGCTCAGAGTTGGAATGCTTTTCATTCTAGGTATTCACGAAAGATGAGCTTCCCCTCCTTCCGTTTGCCCTTGGACTTCTTAGAAGGAGTTTTAGCCTTCGACTTCTTTTGTCCTTAAGCAGTCGTGATAGCATCTGCTTAAGGGTATCGATAGATTCTTGGTGAGCTCGAATCATATCGAATTATTTTCGTTGGGCTCAGGCCTTCTCTTCGAATCGTTTGGCCATCTCTTCGGCAGTTCCTCCCATGTAAGAAAAGGCGGTTGTCCCCGAATTGGAATTCGAAGATTGGGATTCGATGATGGCGGAGTGTTCATCATTCGCCTCAATCCCCCTGCCCAACAGATTATAGTCAACTGGGGTGATTGTTTTCGTGCAGATCCGAGTGTATCAGTAGACTCCTTCAGGTCCAATAAGGACATCCTTCAAACCCGGAGACCGATCAACATCCGACTCCTCTGAGCTGACAGCCAGTTGCTTCCCCTTGGACTTAGTTGGTGTGAAACTCAGCCCCACCATGTTTGTAGTTACTTCTGGGTATTCGACGTCAGAGAGTGATTTCTTCTTCCGGGATCGTCGTCTTTTGGCTGATTCTGAAGCCATTGACAATCGGCTAAAAATCAAAGGTTTATTCATCTGAAAGCCGCAATGGTAATCAGAGAGCACTGCTAAGATTAGTTGCTTGCAGTTGCATCAAGGGGCGATTTAATGGACGCTCGTCTTCCTTTTCAGGTAGTTTCTAAGGCCTGTTGAGGGGATGTCTAAGGAACTAGCCTCGGCCCCCTGGGGTGAGGGCTTTTTTGAAAGTACACCTAGAGGGGGGTGAATAGGTGTACGGCTAATCTTATGAACTAAATGCAGAAATTAAAACTTAATTGCAACAACACTTAATGCAACCAACGAGTGTAGCCGAATTCCCGGTGAAGGGTTCTGGACTAACTCCTCTTGATTCCTCTGAATAAGAGTTGAGGTGCTATATGATGCTCTCGTGGTTAAGCACAAGTGAGGCACACACAAACAAGCCAAGCATATAATGAATGTATGACAATATGAAAGATGCAAGGCACAATAGTAATAGAGAGAGAGAGAGAGAGTAAGAGAGACAATGGATCAAACGCAAACACACGAATATGTTTCGAGGTTCAAGCACACAGCTCTACGTCCCCGCCTTCACACAGAAGGATTTCAAATCCACTTGTTCACACAGGACTCCCACACAAGGAACCTCCACTGAGGATTTAGGGCAAATACAACCGGGAGTACACAACTCCTCTCTCAACTGAATACAACCTCTCACTAGAGGCAATACAAACACCACCTCACACAAGAGGGGTAGGCACTTAGCCAATACAAATTAATCACTTCTCACTTGAGGGATTCCAACACAAACTCCACCTCTCAATAGAGGGAGCTAAACACAATCTCGAGCGGGCCCTGAACCAGAGAGCAACGGCTCTCTGGCCGGTCGACCGCCCGATCGACCGGGGCAAATCGAGAGTGGGTTGCCTTCAGTCGGTCGACCGTGCGGTCGACCGGCCAACTGACACGGCCTTGTGCACACTCTTGTGCACGTCCGGTCGACCGCTCCGGTCGACCGCTAGAGCCTGGTAGGCTGAGATTAGGGACTGAAAAACTTGGTTTTTATTATCCTATTAAATCCCATAAAATCTCTAAAAATTCACAAAAATAAGTTCAACATAATACATTGATATACAAACTTGTTTGAGTAAAAATCAAACCAAGTTACAAATATTTTGAACTCTTTTTGTGTTATGAAAATTTTGCCGAAAACCAAAAACCGTATTTTCCAAAACTTGGATTTTTGAATTGAAAATTCGTTTTGTCCAAAACTCATCCAAATACAAAAACATGATACTTAAACAACTTGAAGCATGTTGTATATGGATATAATCCAATATACATATAAAGAAATATATATCATTGTTTTTGATATTAAATCCGAAAATATGTTTTGTTAAAACACAAAACACCAAACTCATAAAATAGACTATCAAACTAAGTTTGTTTAAATAGTTGAAGCATGCATGTATATAGAACAAATCTAATATACATTAAACCATGTAAACTTGTTTTGAATCTATCTATTCATGAAAACCAAGGTCGGTTAAACCAAAAACCGAAAACCAATAAACACGAAACTTAAACAAGTGTGTGTGTTGTGAACTTGAGCATATCACACTATCTAGTCTTTACAAATGGATCTAAAAACATAAACTTAACTATGTACCGAAGTCTTCTTGACGAACTCCGTCTTCAAGCCGACTCGATCCAAACCGTGATCCACCGAGCTTGACTCCAATGAGTGCTAGATATGACTTTGTCGCTCGGGCTCTTGAATCACCATGTGAGAAGCTCCAAACACCTTTGTTGAAGCTAATCACCTACTAATATCTTGGTTAAGTATCTGAAACTAAACATCACAAGGTTATTAGTAAACATAACTACATGAGTTAATCATCATCAAAACTAGAGTGGAAGGCCTCTGGGCCAACAATCTCCCCTTTTTGATGATGACAAAACTCATAGAGTTATATATGCATGGATTAAAGTTAAGCTTCAAAGAAGCTCCCCCTTAACTCATGCATAGCAATAAACAATAAGATATGCAATGAATACTAAACATGGATATGCATCAACATGCATAAAACACAGAAATGAACATGCTCTTGATACTAAACATGAAATAAACATGCTCTTGATACCAAACTTTTAAAATAAATTCTTTTCTTTTTTTTTAAAATAAACATGTTCTTAAGCTTTTTGATACCAATAAAAATTTCAATAAAAAAAACTTAAGCTCTTGATACCAATCAAGGCTAAAAAACTTAAGCCTCTTGATACCAATCAAGGCCTCTTGATACCAAACAATAAAACAAAATTCTTAACACCAATTGGAAAGATAATCACTAAACAATAAACATGCATTATAAACTCATGCATATAAACAATAAAACAAAATTCTTAACACCAATTGGAAAGATAATCACTAAACAATAAACATGCATTATAAACTCGTGCATATAAACTCAAATACTTCTCCCCCTTTTTGTCAATCATCAACAAAGGGGTCAAAGAAAACAATATTCTCCCCTTTTTGTCTTTAAACAAAAAAAAAAATCAATGAGGGGTGAAATCAAAAACAAAACTTTCTTGATACCAAATGAAAGAAAAAAAATATATCAATTTAGTGCATCATGATATCAATGAAACAAAACATACCAATTGAAAGTACATAATTGAAAGTACATAATGTGGAACATAAAACAAATATTTTAATATAGATTTAAATACCAATTGATACCAATTGTAAGTAAATACCAATTAAATACCAATTGAAAGTAAATAAATCATTTTAAACAATTCAACCAAATATTTTGATATCAATAAAACATACCAACTTTAAGTAAACTTATAGATAATCTTGATACCAATTTGTAAAGATTAGTACCAATTGAAAGTAATTTTTCATTAAAGGCATAAGATACCAAAAATAATCAATATTCTTTTTAATCATTTTTTAACATAAAGTGTGGGAGTAGAATATCAAAACCAATTGAAAGGTGAAATATAAATTTTTCTCCCCCTTTATGAAATACCAAATAAAATGATGCATAAGCTTGTATCAAATACCAATTGAAACATAGTCAATTGAAATAAAATAGTCATTAAAGAAATCAAGCTTAGCATAACCAAAATTTGTGCTCAAAGATATAGAGATATAGTTGAAAAACACCTAGAGGGGGGTGAATAGGTGCAAGTGCTAATCTAGTGAACTAAGTGCTCTAAATGCGGAAGCTTAAAACTATTCTTGCAACACACTTAATACAACACACAAGTGTAGCCGAATTCCCCGTGAAGGGCTCTGGACTAACTCCTCTTGATTCCCCTTGAATGGGTTGAGGTGCTATGTGAAGCTCTTGTGGTTAAGTACAAGTGAGGCACACACACAATCAAGCCAAGCATATAAGGATGAACAATATAAAGGATACAAGGCAACACAAGCAATATATGATATGAATGAATGAATGATGCTTTGCACAATATAAAGAGAGAGAGTTGAGAGACAATGGATCAAACGCAAAGGCCAAGATATGTTTCAAGGTTCGAGCCCCTAGCTCTACATCCCCGCCTACACCACCGTGTAGGATTTCTAATCCACTATCTCCCACCGAGGGAACCTCTACCGAAGAGGATTTGTTACAACACGGGAGTACCATACTCCTCTCTCAAACAACCACCTCACAACCGAGGGGTAGGCCCGTAGCCAATACAACAACCAACACCTCTACTGAAGAGGGTTACAAACACCAACTTCACCTCTCACTAGAGGGAGCAAACCACAAGCCTCAACCTCTACCAAAGAGGGAGCAAACCAATCACCCGATCACCTCTACCAAAGAGGGATACAAAGAGAATAAGGGTGTATACAACAAGTGGTTCCAAAGACCACAAACAATCTCTCTTTCTTTTCTCTTTTCCACAAAAACAAGATCCTAAATAGATTAGGATAGAAGATAGCTCAAGTGTGGAATCAAGGTGTTTTTGGAAACAAGCAACAAAGAAAATACTTGGGAAAACTCTTGTAAAAGATAGAGAATGAAAACCAATACAAATATCACAAATTCCTATTTTCTTTAATTTTTCAAAACCCTTGAAAAACAATTAAGATGAAATCTTTTGCTCTTTAAACTCTTTAAAAACTCCTTTCTAAAACCAGAGAGTAGGAAAAAATTAGCTGTAAAAAACTTGGCCAAAATCCCAAAGAAATGGGGTTTTTATAGGCCCATCAGAAAATTAGCCGTTAGGCTGAGCTGGCAGCCTGACAGCCTACCGGTCGACCGGCGGGTCAACCGCCAACGGTCAGAAATGTGACCGTTGGGCAACCACGGTCGACCGGCACGGTCGACCCAAACAAACCGAGAGCTCTGCTCTCAGACCCGGTCGACCCGTACGGTCGACCGAGTTTGTGTCTGCCAGACGTGCACATCTGTGCACGTCGGTCGACCCTATGGGTCGACCGGCCCTTGGTGCGGTCGACCCATACGGTCGACCGACCTAGCCTGTCAGCACAAACCTGGGTCAGAATCTGGGTTAAAACATTTTATAAAAATCTTTTAATAACTTGTAAAAATTCCAAAAATATTTTTACCATATTGCATTGATATATAAACATGTGATAAACATTTCTACTCAAATATCAAGCATATGAAACCATTTTTGTTTCTTAACATTTTTACCAAAAACCAAAACATGTATTTTTATCAAACTTGTATTTTTCCAAAACATGAATAGGATAGTCAAAATAAGTTTGTATAAGAAGTTAAGCATGTATGTATATCTAGAACATATCTAATATACATAAGAACTATTTAAACTTGTTTTGATCTATTATTCATGAAAACCAAATCCAAATCATGAAACGTGTATGTTATGTGCACTTGAGCATATCAACTATACTAAGCTTTACAAATGGATCTAAAACACACTAAACTAAACTAGGATACCTAAGTCTTTTTGACGATCTCCATCTTCAAGTAGACTTGCTCCCAAACCGTGATCCACCAAGTGCAAAGGAATGATCTTTAAGCTTTGGCACCGGAATCACCATGAAAAGCTTCTAAACTCCTTGTTGAAGCTAATCACCAACTAATATCTTGGTTAATGATTTGAAACTTAAACAACACAAGATTATTAGTAAACATAACTACATGAGTTAATCATCATCAAAACTAGAGTGGAAGGCCTTTGGGCCAACAATAGTAAGCACAAATAAAAACATATATATGAGTATACAAAAAGAATGTCAATAGTGATACCAATTGAAAGGATCCAATGATACCAATTGAAAACACAATAAGATTAAGTGTATAACTCATATTATCTTTCACCCATTTCATGCACATGTTTAAAAGGATTTTCAATAATAAGCATACAAGGCATGGTTGCCCAACCAACCGCCCTTAAATGGAAGGAGTTTTCAAAAATAGGTTTGAAAATAGTTTAGCATAGGGCTTGTTTGTTTCGTTGCAAAACGTCGCAAGTCGTAAGTCATAAAATGAGAATAGAAAAAATGAACTGTAGCAGAGAAAATATATTGTATTTTACGGTGTTTGGTTGATAAAGTGAAGTGTAAATGGAAAAGTATATTGTGTTTTACGGTGTTTGGTTGATAAGGTGAAAGTGTAAATGATAAAGTATATTGTGTTTTACGGTGTTTGGTTGGTAATGTAAAAGTGTAAATGGTAAAGTATATTGTGTTTTACGGTGTTTGGTTGGTAATGTAAAAGTGTAAGTGGAAAAGTTGACCACAAAATTAACTGTAGCAGTGATTTAAATATTATAAATACTATTTAATTAAATCTACTATTGCAAATTAAATTGTATTAATAAATTTGAGATAAAAAATTAATAATCTTAATATTTTATTTATAACAATAATATTAATAAAATATTAGTATAAATAGTAAAATATTACTAAAATATTAACTAAATAAATAATATAAAACTTTAAGAAAATCTAAAGAACATTAATAAAATTTTAAGAATACTAATAAAATATAAATATTAAAAAATCTTACAAAAATAATAAAATATAGTTATAATATTATAATATTAAAAATACTTGAAAATTATTATAATATAAATTTTATTATAATATTATTGCAATATTATAGAAATATAAAATTAACAAAGTAAAATATAATTATAATTTAATAATAAATTATCATTATAGTATTATTATACTGAATTATTATTACAATATTAACATAATAAAATATTAATATAATAATAAATATATTATGATATTAATAAAGTAATTTTTTATATTAAAAAATAAAAAATTAAATATATAGTAAAGTATAATATTGTTATATTAATAAAATATTAACTCTAAATAAAATAATAAAAAATTGAATAAGTATTAATAAAATAATAAAGTATTAAACAAAATATTAAATAAAATATTAAATTAAAATAGTAAATATTAAATATTAAAACAATATTAAAAACAATAAAAAATTAAAGATTAAAAATATAAAATAATTAAATAATTAAATAAGAAATTGAACACTATTTAAAATATTAAATATTTAATAATATTAAATTATATATTGATTATCAAGTAACTGTTTTGAACTGTAAGTGTACTACAAGTGAGAGTTACATGACCACAAAATTAACTGTAGCAACTGCAAGTGGAAAAATATGAGTGTGAAAGTGAGATTTATATGACCACAAATTTAACTGTAGCAACTGCAAGTGGAAAAAGAAGAGTTACATTTTGCAACTTATTTTTCAGCGAAACAAACAACGGAAAATGAAAAAGAAGTTTTACGACTTGCGTTTTGCGGCGAAACAAACACGCCCATAATTGAAAACTCTTCCAAAATGAAGAATACGAACTAGTTATAAGAAAAATTTGAAAACTAGTACGAAATCCTTCAAGCAAGGAATAAAATAAAATTATATTCCATAAAACATGAAAATCACTAAACCAATGTCACTCAAAAATCTATATAGCACATATAACACTCATGAAAACAAAATCATGAGAAAACATCAAGAATATGAGTGTACAAGTTTTGTGAAAGACAAGTCATGAAAATAGGCAATCAAATTCAAATACAAAATTCCTTTATAAACAAAGCATGAAAATCATCAAAACAATTTAATCTTCAAGGTATATGTATGTCATGTTCAAACTAAAGTATACATACATATCCAAACATAACGAGTCCACAGAAGTAGATGCATGAAACCAAGTGGCTCAAGGATGTATATGTATATCTAATAGTTTAGACAAAATGGACATATACATGAAGTTAAACATAAACACGAAAAACATGTAAAATGGGGAATACAAGTCCAATGCATGAATCATCAAAACTAGGCTATACTAGTACATCTAATGGATACAAATGAGCGTTCAAGCACAAACATATAATGGTCTATTTGTGGCTCACTAGTTGTACAAGTATATATCTAAGTTTTAATGAAAACGAACATCTAAACATATATTCAAATAATGAAGTATAGAAATCAATACAAAACTAATATGATCATTATGTACATGCACATGCATAGATGTAGGACATACACATTAGTTAAAACAAATGTGAGAACACAAAGATATAAAACCATATTAAACATGGGTATCTCAAATAACTAAACATGTATATCATAGGACTAATAAACATGGCATATGACATAATAATCATAAAACATCAAGACATGCTAAAAAATGAATAATATGAAAGCATGTATACATAAATGGGAGTTAGAGATCGTTACCAAAACCTATGAGGGCAACTCTCCATATCTCCAAAACAAGGTGGTCCTCCCACCAAACTCCCCTTGAAAGTGATGCATCCAAATTGTCCTCTTTAAACTCGGAACGCATCCACCTCAAGGTACCATCACTCTCACGTCATGCGAGAGCCCACATCTACATCAAATAGCATTGGGGTGGTCTTTGGTACCCAAACTCTTTTGGGTCCATGGGGGTTAGTTCCTTTCCTAACCCAAACACATTTAGTTGCTAAATTTACATCATGTATCTTATCATAGCAAAATTTAGCAAGGTGGCCCTTATGTCCACAATGTGTACAAGTGTACACATGAGCATACATAGTGTTGTGTACATGAACGTGCGAAGCATGTGTATGCCGTGGATGGTGTGCATGCAAAGATGGAACTTGTTTCTTTCGAAACATAGATTCCAAACGTGTGTGGTTCAAAGCACATTGGCTCAAAGTGGAGCCCAAACAATCCACACTCTTTTTTAACAAACATATATCATTATCAATCCTAGAAGAAGAGGTGCACGCAATAGGTGAGCTAGAATGTGAAGCTACACTAGTATGGCAAACATGAGTGTCCAAGTTATTTTTCAAAGAAACATTTTTATTTAAAACAATTTTCAATTCATTTGAAATAGAAGTAATTTTGCTTTTCAAAGATTCATTCTCTTTTAAAACAAAATCAAGCTTTGAAGTTATAGCTTTGTTTTTCTTTAAAACTTCATTACAATCATTTTTAGATTACAAAAGTTCATTTTCCTTTAGGGCAAGGTCTAGTTGAGATTTAAGTAAGTCACGTTCACTAGAAATCTCTTCCTTCTCTTGCAAAACCAAATCTAGGTTTGAACACAAATCCTTATTTTCTTCTTTTAGTTCAAAACTCTTCTTTTTCAAAAGATTATATTTTTCTAATAGTTTTTCACAAACAATTGAGAGTTCTTCATTCAAGGCATTGGCATCAATATACTCATTAGAAGAACTAGCACAATCATCATCTAATTGAGATTCCGAATATACCTCAAGGGAGTCATTTCCTTGGACCATGTAGCATTGTTGCTCGGATTCTCTACTAGATTCATCCTCCGTTTGGATTGGCAATTGAAGCTTGGAGGAGGTCAACGTGTTCCACACTGCAAAGGCGGAATCACAGTTAGAAACAATCATAAGATATTCTTTATTAAGCGTGCTTCTAAGTGCCTCAAGGGCTTGTGCATTAGCCTCTATATGCTTGCTATCACCAAGATAGGATTTCTTGGTAGCGGCAAGGAAAATATACAAGCCTAGGTTTTCAAGTACATGGACATCCTAAATTTTCACATGTCAATGTTGGAGACATCAAACATGGGAGGTGACAAGCAATCCATGAGTGTGTGTAAACAATATAAATGTGCAAATGCAAATGATAGATTAGCTAACCAAGATCACACTCCTAGGTGGTTAAACCAAATATCAGGAGCGTAGGCTCTGATACCAATTGAAAGTACACCTAGAGGGGGGTGAATAGGTGTACGGCTAATCTTATGAACTAAATGCGGAAATTAAAACTTAATTGCAACAACACTTAATGCAACCAACGAGTGTAGCCGAATTCCCGGTGAAGGGCTCTGGACTAACTCCTCTTGATTCCTCTGAATAAGAGTTGAGGTGCTATATGAAGCTCTCGTGGTTAAGCACAAGTGAGGCACACACAAAACAAGCTAAGCATATAAAGAATGTATGGCAATATGAAAGATGCAAGGCACAATAGTAATAGAGAGAGAGAGTAAGAGAGACAATTGATCAAACGCAAACACACGAATATGTTTCGAGGTTCGAGCACACAGCTCTACGTCCCCGCCTTCACACAGAAGGATTTCCAATCTACTTGTCCACACAGGACTCCCACATAGGGAACCTCCACTGAGGATTTGGGGCAAATACAACCGGGAGTACACAACTCCTCTCTCAAACGAATACAACCTCTCACTAGAGGCAATGCACAACCAACACAAAAACCACCTCACACAAGAGGGGTAGGCACTTAGCCAATACAAATCAATCACCTCACACTTGAGGGATTCCAACACCAACTCCACCTCTCACTAGAGGGAGCCAACCAACAATCTCCACCTCTCACTAGAGGGAGCCAATCACCACTCAAAAATCAACCTCTACACAAGAGTGATAACACAAGTAAGGAGGGTTACAACTTGGTGGTCTATCTCAACCACAAACAACTTCTTCCACAAAATAAAGATCCTAATAGAAAGGATAGAGTGATAAGCTCAAGTGTGGAAAAACAAAGTGTTTTGAACAAAGAAAATCACTTGGGAAAATCACCAAATAGATATAGAATTTTTAGACCAAAAACCAATTCCCAAAAGACTATTTTCTTTGAAATAAAAACACTTTAAAACAAAATAGAGAATAGGAATTTTGAACTCAAAACTTTTTGCTTAAAACACTAGAAAAGATCTGGAATTTTTCACTCTAAAAATCTTAGAGAAAACCTCTCTCAAATAGGGTATTTATAACCCCAAAAGGAATCTTCCCGTTGGCAGCTGACAAAGCCAGAATTGGCCTTCCGGTCGACCGGCTTGTCGACCGGCCAACGGTCAAAATTTTGACCGTTGAGCCTTCCGGTCGACCGGCCCTGAACCAGAGAGCAACGGCTCTCTGGCCGGTCGACCGCCCGGTCGACCGGGGCAACCCGAGAGTGGGTTGCCTTAAGTCGATCGACCGTGCGGTCGACCGGCCAACTGACACGGCCTTGTGCACACTCTTGTGCACGTCCGGTCGACCGCCAGAGCCTGGCAGGCTGAGATTAGGGACTGAAAAACTTAGTTTTTATTATCCTATTAAATCCCATAAAATCTATAAAAATTCACAAAAATAAGTTCAGCATAATACATTGATATACAAACTTGTTTGAGTAAAAATCAAACCAAGTTACAAACTTTTTGAACTCTTTTTGTGTTATGGAAATTTTGCCGAAAACCAAAAACCGTATTTTTCAAAACTTGGATTTTTGAATTGAAAATTCGTTTTGTCCAAAACTCATCCAAATACAAAAACATGATACTTAAACAACTTGAAGCATGTTGTATATGGATATAATCCAATATATATATAAAGAAATATATATCATTATTTTTGATATTAAATCCGAAAATATGTTTTGTTAAAACCAAAACACCAAACTCATGAAATAGACTATCAAACTAAGTTTGTTTAAATAGTTGAAGCATGCATGTATATAGAACAAATCTAATATATATTAAACCATGTAAACTTGTTTTGAATCTATCTATTCATGAAAACCAAGGTCGGTTAAACCAAAAACCGAAAACCAATAAACACGAAACTTAAACAAGTGTGTGTGTTAAGTATCTGAAACTAAGTTTGTTTAAATAGTTGAAGCTAATCACCTACTAATATCTTGGTTAAGTATCTGAAACTAAACATCACAAGATTATTAGTAAACATAACTACATGAGTTAATCATCATCAAAACTAGAGTGGAAGGCCTCTGGGCCGATATTTTTAGCTGAACACGGGACTCGCGTTTCTTTGTTAAAACGCAGACCTCACATTGAATTGAAATGCGGCCATCGTGTTTTGTTGAAACGCGGGCCTCGCGATTTGTTGAAATGTCAGAAAAACGGGCCTCGCACTGTGGGACAGACAGAACGCGGGCCTCGTTTTGGAGCTGTTAGAATGTGGGTCTCGCGTTTGACGCGGACCTCACATTGTTGAAGAACACGGGACTCGCGTTCTGTGACAGAAACGTGGTCCTCACGTTGCTTAAGATAAATGCGGGTATGACCTCGCGTTCTGAATCTGCAAGACAGGTTGCTTCTATAGAATCTTCAAGCTATTGTCAATGAGCGCAGTGCCTTTGTCGACGTTTAATATTCCGGTTGAGCCGCAGAAGTTGTTGGGAACCCCGACAACCTGAAATTGTAGAGGTTGGAGAGGAGAAGGATGACAAAATTGATCTTCACCGTATTTTTGATCATGCACCGAGGATTTTGCCCTATGGGTCTACTGAGAGATGTTGATGCGGACAGCATGGACTGCACGAAAGGTTTTCAGAACTGCTTCAGAAGTGGCACCCTTTGCATTGGGAGTAGTGTGCGAGCCACTTCAGGAGTAATCTCTAAAGAGATTTGAAAGCGAGTCTTAGAAGAGACTTTGCGATATTGCTGCATTGCCTTAGGGCTAACGGAGCCTGAGGAAAGGAATTCCTCAAACTTTCCTTGGTCAAATTCAACGACGAGGGACTCTCCATTTTCCGAGGAGATGAACATTGGCTTGTGTTTTCCATTGATTTGCAAAGGGGAAAACTTACAAAAAAAGGGTCGAGGAGCTAAATTACAAGTAACACAAAAGATTACAAGTAGATCTCCTCTGAGATTCTGGAGAAGTGTGCCGATAGGAGTCTGGTCAGCGCACGACCACTTAGTCCCTTTGACGATGCGAGCGATGAGATTCCCTTCTCGCCTGGTTCGGGAAATCGGAGAACAGAAGTTTGGTAGAGCCCTCTTGTTGCTTCTCAAAACCGCCTTCGCTTAGGAATTCCTTCTCGCCTGGTTCCGAAAATTCCTTGAGAGGAAGGATGGTATTAGGGTATCAGCACCCTGATTAGAGAAGCAGTTCTCTAAAGTCTCTGAATTCTTAGAAGCAAGAGACTAGATCTCTGTTTGTGCGCGGTGCGTCCTCTCGAGAAGTCTGCCGTCTCTCTGGAGCGTATCGCATGTATTCTCTCCTTGTGCCCCTGGTGGGCTATTTATAGGGAGAGCAGGGGTATAATTGTCCCTTGAAAATAGATTGAATCAAATCTGTTCAAATCTGGAAAGTAGCCTTGCTGCGAGGCTAGGATCAGCTTCTGCGAAGCTAGAAATAGCAGGTCAGTTGATCTTCTTGATTTGTTTTGATCCTTTCCATATAGTTGGAAGATCTCCCTTGATCCTCCTACTCGTTTTAGGAGAGTCAAGAGATTATGGCAATCAACTGCCAAATTTGATCTCAGATTTGATCTCGATTAGATTTGATCTCAATCCTGATTAGATTTGATCTCATCTGGAGATTTAGTTGGTCAAAGGTTGACCATGACGGACCTGCAACGGCGCACCCGCGTCGAGCTCGCAGCGGAGCTGGAAGAAACATCTGGCGAAGTCAGAAGACAGCTCTTTAGCGGAGCTAGATATCGTCTGTGGTGAAGCTACCGAACATCCTCCTGCGCGGTTGTGTGTGGCTTGAAGCGAAGCTAACTCTCTGTGGAGTTAACTGAGCACTTCAGGCGAAGCTATAGGTTAGCTTCATGATGGAGCTGTGAATGGCTTCAAGGCGAAGTTGGATGATCTTAGCCTCTCAAGCGAGGCTGTCTCTTTGGGCTCATGTGATGCTAAGTACTAGCATCTTAGACCTGCTGAGGTCTGTTTAGAGACAATCTGGGCTTACTGTCTGATCAGTAGAGTCCAAGTTGCTGCTTTGTCCTTCGGAGATGGGTGAAAACTGGTCGTCAGCTTATCTGTTGCTTGTCTTTTGTAAATGTTAACAAGTACAGAACTGGTCGTCAGCTTGTCTATTGCTTGTCTTTTGTAAATGTCAACAAGTTTAGACATTGTTCGGACCAATCAGCCTATCTTTCACTTGTCTTTTGTAAATGTCAACAAGTTTAGACATTGTTCAGGCCAGTCAGAATCTTGTCTTTTTTAGAGTGTCAACAAGACCCCATTCAAAGTTTTCGAAAGTCTGCAATGGCTCAGACTTCGAAATACTTTGAATTGCTTTGATCGGTGGTATGTGAAGTACGAACATCGCCATGGTGGTTGAGTTCAGCTTCGCTTTTAATCCTACTTTGGGATAGATTCGTCGAAGAATCGTGTAGATTCGCGACTCTGAGTAGCTTCGCGTCTGGGTAGCTCCGTGACTGATTTTTCCTGCACACAAAATTAGAATATTAGATTAAGAATAGATCGTGCGAGGAATCAGTTCTAATCCGCGGTAGCAGGGCTATGCGGGTCGTGATCCTCAAGGAGGGACTGCGATAGAAGCGTTAAGCAAGTTTCTCTAAAAATTTATCTTTTTTAGTTAATTTGTTAGTCACGATGGTATTTACAAAGAAAAGTGGTATTTACAATGAGTTGTGGGAAAGAACATTGGAGAGGTGTGGATTTGATCTACAAAAAAGAAAAGAAAAGAAAAGAATAGAAAACTAACCTTGGTTGGAGAAAATATGCGAAACCTAACACTTTCTACCTTATTTCGGAGGCATTGAATGTATAAACCTTGGGATCGAACTCAGTCCGTTGTCGCATTAGGTCATCAAGCCTTGGGCAAGCATGAGTTGATACGCCTCGAGTAGGAGAACATCGCCATGGAATATCGTTGGAACCTACTAATCTTCGGTATACTTGTGGTTCGGTAAACGCTCGCGTGCTCGTCAAAGATCAACAAAAAGAAACACAGTAGAAAAGAAAGAGAAACAAAGAAAAGCAACGACATAAGAACAAAATAAAAATTACCTTTTTATTGATTACAATGGAAGAGAAGAGAATCATCTGTCGGTGTCACCCTCAACAAAGCCATCTCCCTCACTTACATAAAAATTACAAAAAGAAAAGAAAACCTAGAAGAAACCCTAAAAATCTGAACTTTGGCCCTTTGCTGGACGCTGGACGCTCTGTACGTTGCACTGCAGGGGATATTTATAGGTGCAGAAGGCCGAGGAGTCCTGGATGAACTTGCCCACGAAATCTGGTACTCTGAATCATCCACTTTGCCGCGGAAACGCCGCGGAAACGCGGCACTTTAGTGGCTTCTGGCCGCGCGCTTTGGCGCGTGGCCTCTCCTGGTCCGTCCATCTGGGATTTTCCTTCTGGAAATTGAATCCTGGCTCTTAATCTTTAGATTTGGATATAACTTGGGAATCAAGTTACCTAGATCCCAAATCTTTTCCACGAATTTTCCTTCTCTTCTTTTAGCTTTTATCCTATCCTGCAAGTGTTTAGGGTTGAATAGAAGTCTATCCTTCCCTCTTCTTTGTATTTGCAACTTTGGCCCTTGTGTATTTGCAATTTTGACAATTGATATTTGCACTTTTACACCTGGGCTTCAAACATGGGCTTGGATCTGGGCTTTTGGGCTCTTTAGGTTTTATTTATTGCTAAAATAACAATTCGAGGCCTGCACACATTAAATAACAAAATATTAGTAAATGTGCAGAATTAAATGAATAAATATGAAAATGTGATGGTAAATATGATGATAAAAATGCACTTTTGACTACCAATCACATCCCCACACTTATCTTTTTGCTCGTCCTCGAGTAAAAACAAAGAAAAAGAAAAAGTTAATCTAACCTAACTCACTTTCGTAGGAATCACGATTGCACTTAGCACGTGCAACAAGCCGTTAAACCTCTAGGTTACCCTAGAGGACGAGTGTTGTCTCGTGAGGGTTTTCAGCGGATTGCACCCACAAAATCCATAAAAAGGAAAATATTTGAATTATATTTGAAGAGACTAAGTAGTCTATAAGTTTTTAGGATCTTCATTTTATTCATTCTTCAAACTTAGTCTTTATAAGTTAATTGTTTTTCATTTTAGGTAAGAATTAAAATTGAATTTCTAATATAGTCTTTTTCGTTACCAAAAATCATATGCATCCTTATGTTTTTACTAGGAATTCCTTAACTTGGACTCTCATGCCTCTTTATTATATAAGTATATATATATATTTTTTTTGATATGTATAACTCATCTACTTTTCTTTCGTGTAAGTATCAAGGCTTCTTGAGGCCCTAATACCTAACTAATTGATTATTAGATGTGTTAGTACATATAAGTAATTTTTCTTAGTTCCCTCGGACTTTCTAATCCACCCATGTAGCGAACTTTAAAGTCGGTGACTCCCAAACCGGTCGGTCTTAGGGCACCAGGTGAGAAAACACCCCGCGGACTCAAATTCGAGTGAACTAGGCCACAAAACTAAGGTATTATTTTTTTTTATTTTTATTTATTTTTTTTTTTGCATTCACCTTTAGGCGTGAATACTTATGCTTCTTGAGGCACATGTATCCAGCTTAATTAGTGATTTTTTTCTTTTTTCTTTTTATATATGAGGCACAAGGGTCTTTGTCTTAGAATCCTAGATATGCATTAGGTATGCAATATTCATAAGGTAAAAATCAAGACTAATTATTTATTCAATTTCTCCTCCTATACCTAAAATTTAGACAATTTATTTATTTTGACCAAGTTTTTAGAAATCCTAATCATGATTTTCCTAATTCTTAAAACTAACTTAGATTTCTTTCAAAAAATAAGTCAAAGTATTATCCTTTTTATAACATTTTTTTTTTATATATTTTTTTTATTTTTTTTTATAGCAAATTTTTTTTTGTTAATTTCTACCTATGTTAGTATGTTAGTAAAGCCCACCCCCACACTTATCTCATGCATTGTCCTCAATGTATGAATGAATGCATATATGCATGAAACAGAACAAGGGAAGGCGGAAGTTACCTTAGGGTGGTGGTTCCGGAGGTGGTCTAATTGGTCCACGAAATGCGGCCCAATCAAGATAACAGATAATTTGGTGGAACCCACCAGAAACTTTCCTTACATAACCCACTAAAATATATGTATAATCATTTTTTAGAATTTCCACCCCATCAAATTTCCAAATTTCATAATAAATTTCAGAGTTAATTGTCTCAACCTCCTTGTCCCAAAATGGAGTATGAAAAGATGGAATGATTGACTTGGACATGGGAAGTACGGGAACGAATACTGACTCAGGGAAGAAGCTCAAATCAAGTAAGGGCTCAAGAGTCGGGCTAAGTTCGAGAAGTGGGTCCAAGTCAAAAAATTGAAACTCAAGTCCACAATCATCTTCCCACAATGGAATGTGACTCAATGGTGGTGATTCAAGTTCAGGAATGATAGATGTGGGAATCAAAACTGACTCTAAAATATTACCTAAGTCGGGTAACAAAACAGGAGTCAATAATGATTCAGGAATTTGAACTTGATCATTGATTTGAGAATCTAGGTCACATTCAAGTTCTAATTCGGGAAAGGAAAAACTTGCCAAATTATCAGAATTTGAAGTTTCGGCAAGTTCACAAGATGGTACTGAATTAGAAACTTGTTGTCCCAAGCAACTTGGTTCGTCGGCTCTAATTGAGTGGTCATCGATATCAGAATCAGCCGGCCGTGTAAGCATTCCACCATCAAATCTATGTCATGATCACGGGCTAATTTAGCCTCAGTCATGGCAGCTAGCATCCCTTCATAGTCGATAGGTGGATCATATTCTGACTGGACTTGAAAATAGGACGGGTAATCGTGATAAATTTGTGAGTCGGTGGACTCACGCATCATCATGTCTAAAATTGATGGTGATTTTTGCTTGGACTCATTCCTACTCATCATTTCCAAGATAGATGGATTTCTATTCTGAATGGGTGGATCTGAGTATGAATTTTGGAAAGAATGTGGACTAGATGGATATGAAGGACAATTTGGTTGAGAATTAGACTCGGGGGACTCGAAACCCCATGAATTCTGTGACGAGTTGAAATTATTATGAAGATTATAGTCATAAGATGGAGTGAGTGGGTTATATTCATTCGGATAAGACCATTCCGGCACACTAGATTGGTCAAAGTTAGGGTATGCCGGGTTGGTAATATCCGAATAATAGTTAGGGGTGTAATATGGATTAAAATTGGAATTATTATTATATGCCATATCACACCAACACAAACAAACAAACAAATAAACAAACAAAAAGAAAAATTCTAATCTAAGTTAGGGTAGACCTATGACCTAGACGACTCCTAACTGGTTAGACTTTCCACGGGAGGTCGGGTGCAGACTTTGACCACGAGTTAATCAGCCAGGTCAGGGCAAGAGTGGTGGGAGGTTTTCCGTCAAAGACGTTCCTTAATTAAATAACCACCAATCTTCGGGCTTTCGGCCCTCAATCCCCTTCCTAGACACTGATTTGGCAAGAGTCAACTTCCAACACTGTTCCCCCTTAGGATAATCTCCTATTGAGTCCGAGATGTCCATAGGGCCAACGTCTACTAATTTTTAAGTTAGGCTTGGGTTAGTGAGTGCTTGGGATATGATTTTTGGGCTAAGGAAGGGTGATGAAATCCCCACCTTATCTTGTTAATGGGTTATGCCCTTAAGATGAATTAGTGCAAGTGTACAGGATAAATAGATAAGAATCACTCAAAGCAAAATCAACCAAGAGATGAATCCTATTCTACATGCAATGCGTACGTACCTTGCGTCTCCAGCACTCTTCAACAGTAAATAAAAATAATTGAAAAGACACGTGCCTAGAAATGCAAATGTCTAATCAATTTTTAACGATTACAACCAATTTTTTACTGTTGACTTATTAAGCAGGTATAGGGTGAATAATACAGGAAATTAAGTAATGCAGCAGAATTATTTTGCAGAATCAGAGACCCTGCAGAAAACTGATCAGTAGTGCTCTCCTCTTTGCCGCAGATCCGCGGCTTTTGCCGCGTCTCTGCGGCAATTTGGAGGGATCCTGGGCTCTGCTTTCGAGAGCAGGGGCCCAGGTCCACTTATATGTCACTGCAATTGCAAAGTTCCTGTTTCTTCACCTGCAACCTGCAACAGAGAAGAATAAAGAATTAGTTAATAAAAAATATTTTTTTATTAGAGAATAACTTACCGTCCCTCCCCGGCAACGGCGCCAATTTATTGACTGATTTTTCCTGCACACAAAAATTAGAATATTAGATTAAGAATAGATCGTGCGAGGAATCAGTTCTAATCCGCGGTAGCAGGGCTATGCGGGTCGTGATCCTCAAGGAGGGACTGCGATAGAAGCGTTAAGCAAGTTTCTCTAAAAATTTATCTTTTTTAGTTAATTTGTTAGTCACGATGGTATTTACAAAGAAAAGTGGTATTTACAATGAGTTGTGGGAAAGAATATTGGAGAGGTGTGGATTTGATCTACAAAAAAGAAAAGAAAAGAAAAGAAAGAATAGAAAACTAACCTTGGTTGGAGAAAATATGCGAAACCTAACACTTTCTATCTTATTTCGGAGGCATTGAACGTATAAACCTTGGGATCGAACTCAGTCCGTTGTCGCATTAGGTCATCAAGCCTTGGGCAAGCATGAGTTGATACGCCTCGAGGAGGAGAACATCGCCATGGAATATCGTTGGAACCTACTAATCTTCGGTATACTTGTGGTTCGGTAAACGCTCGCGTGCTCGTCAAAGATCAACAAAAAGAAACACAGTAGAAAAGAAAGAGAAAACAAAGAAAAGCAACGACATAAGAACAAAATAAAAATTACCTTTTTATTGATTACAATGGAAGAGAAGAGAATCATCTGTCGGTGTCACCCTCAACAAAGCCATCTCCTCACTTACATAAAAAATTACAAAAAGAAAAGAAAACCTAGAAGAAACCCTAAAAATCTGAACTTTGGCCCTTTGCTGGACGCTGGACGCTCTGTACGTTGCACTGCAGGGGATATTTATAGGTGCAGAAGGCCGAGGAGTCCTGGATGAACTTGCCCACGAAATCTGGTACTCTGAATCATCCACTTTGCCGCGGAAACGCCGCGGAAACGCGGCACTTTAGTGGCTTCTGGCCGCGCGCTTTGGCGCGTGGCCTCTCCTGGTCCGTCCATCTGGGATTTTCCTTCTGGAAATTGAATCCTGGCTCTTAATCTTTAGATTTGGATATAACTTGGGAATCAAGTTACCTAGATCCCAAATCTTTTCCACGAATTTTCCTTCTCTTCTTTTAGCTTTTATCCTATCCTGCAAGTGTTTAGGGTTGAATAGAAGTCTATCCTTCCCTCTTCTTTGTATTTGCAACTTTGGCCCTTGTGTATTTGCAATTTTGACAATTAATATTTGCACTTTTACACCTGGGCTTCAAACATGGGCTTGGATCTGGGCTTTTCGGCTCTTTAGGTTTTATTTATTGCTAAATAACAATTCGAGGCCTGCACACATTAAATAACAAAATATTAGTAAATGTGCAGAATTAAATGAATAAATATGAAAATGTGATGGTAAATATGATGATAAAAATGCACTTTTGACTACCAATCACTCCGCATCTGAGCCTCCCGGAATAAGTTCGCTTTGGAATGTTGTTCCTTTCTGAGGCCAACTGCTTTCGGCCAATCACGAGAAGGATTGCTCCTTTTTCGAGGTTAGAATAACCTCTCTTGCATTAATCGAGGGAGATCATTCCTCCTTTGTGCATTTCCGAGGGAGAATATTCCCTCCTTGCACGGTTTCAAAGGAAACCGTTCCCTTTTTTCAAGGCTCAATAAATGCCTTTATGAAGGAGATCATTTCTTCCTTGCACGTTTTCGAGGGAAACAGTACTTTCCTCAAGGCTCAATAAATGCCTTAAATGCGCTTGCGCTTCCATACTTGAAGTGGCAGCGCTCAGGCTATGAGGCCTATAAATAGGACACCTGAGGTCTTCTGAAGAGAGTGGTCTGCTCTTCTCTTCTCTTGATTATTAGAGAGAGATACTCAGATCTCTGAACTAGTGGGGATGCCCACTCTGGTCATTACCCGGCCAAGGATCGATAAGTCTCGGTCATCCTGAGACTTCACCAATAGACTGATCACTTTTAAGGAGTTTATCTCCCTTAATTAGCTTTAACAGCTACCTCAGGGATTGATTTTTCTTATTCTTCATTTTTGCATCTGATTGATCTGCAGAGAAGGGTTTCAGCCCAGCTTCCCAGCGAACCTATCATTTTGACTTGATCAAAGAAAGATCATTGCATATGTGTTAAGTTCGCCATTTAGGCAAAAATTTGGGACTTAGTCTCTTCAAGGTCGAGCCAGTCTTGCCATATAGGTGGTGTCACGATTGTGTCTCTCAGGATCAGTCTGGCTTAGCCATATAGGCGAGGCTAGGACTTGGCTTATGCTGAGCTAGCCCATCATCACTGTGCAAGAGAGGCTATCCTCTGCTTAACTGAAATCAATCCTTAACTGAATCGGATATAAATTGCTTCGCCCTAAAGAATTTGACTTAGCATTTCTTGGCAGCTTTTCCTTTGACTTACTGCTAACTTATTTCAGTTTGCATCGCAGTGAGCTTTGTTCGCCAATCTTGTGACTTGATGAAAGAGACCAGAAAGTTGCCTCTTGCTTTTCCAGTTGAAACTTTAATCCTAAGCAGGAGGAACAAACTGGGGCAGCTGATGTGTGTTCCCAGAAGAGGTTGGCAGTCGCTTATCCGAGATGATCCACTTCGAGGCGAGGCTGGTAGTCGCTTATCCGAGATGATCCACTTCGGGAAAGCGGACGTCACCTGTAAGGTCTTGGATCCTTCCATTGCCAATTTTCATCAAAGAAGATCCAACCTGCTGGTGGCGATCAGTTCTTCGGAAGATCCAACTTCCTTTGCCAATTAAGGAAGATCCAGCTTCCTGGTGGCACCATCTGTCCTGGTGGCACCATCTGCCATTATGCGAAGGATTACGGCTTGTGCAGGAGGAAGACCTTCGTGTCCAGTTGGTTTGGCTTGGAAGTATATAGGACCACTTGTATGCCTTTTGAGCAAATGATTCTGTTGTATGAAACACAACCTTGATGTAATAGTATCAATGTACCTTCCCTTTTAAATCATTAAAAGTTCAGTTTCTGCTCATCCTTCACTATGAATTGGTCCAGCGGAGCTAGACTTCATACGAAGTTAAAGACAAAATCCTTTCTGAATCATGAACGAGCTTCTAGCGAAGCTAGCATGAATTTTCCGCGAAGTTCGGACTATGCTTTTAGCGGAGCTAGGGCAGCTTTTTGGCGAAGTTATCGATACGTCGCGCTAAGTCAGCACTTGACTTGTGGTGGAGTTAGCCCTTAGTGGGGCTGAATCAGCGCTTCTCGGGAAGGCGCTTTAGGCGCCGTTTCAAATTAATTTGAAACGACAGCCTGTGCTCTTTTCGAGGCGTCGTTTCAGGCGATCATCGGCCTATAAAAGCCAGATCGGGCTGAGAGAGAAAGTCATCACTTCTCTTTGAATTTTCCAGAGCATTTGACTCTTCTTCTTCTTCCTTCTTCTTTACTTGAGAATTCAAGAACCTCCACTGTTCTTCAATGGCTCCCAAGAGACGAGCGGGAAAAGAGGTCGCAACCTCTGCAACGGAGGGTCCTTCTCCTCCTCCGGTCATCGAACGACCAATCGCCAGTAGGGATTTTACCTTTTGATCAGAGATTGCCATCTCTCTCTTAAAGCCAATTTCTGGCTATCTTTAAATGAATCCAGGACGATCAATCATGATCTTGTGATTTTAGGGAGTTCAATTCCCTGAATTTTCTTTGATTTCTTGATCGGGAATCCAAGAACTGAAGAGTTCTTCTTTAAGCTTCCAATCGAAGCTATCCTTAGGCGGTTCATATCCTGTTGAATGACAGGATGCGAAGTTGTCCTTTGACATGTAACTGAGAAGGACCTTGATGCCCCTGAAATAGTCTTTGGACCATAATATCCTTCTGACGAAGTTAGCCCTTGGGGCTTTGTTGCATTCTGTTGTTCGAGACTAAGCTTCTAGAGCGAAGCTAACACTTGGATATTTTCCTGCATCCTGCCTTCGTGTGGAATGCGGAGTTACGCTGCAGCTGCGAAGCTAAGCTTCGGGGTGAAGCTATCATCAGGCCAGCTTCGCTCGGAGAGCGAGGCTATGCCTTGTCAAATTTGCTTTCTTGTTTTAGCCCTTGTTTGGCTGATGAACTAATCATAGTTTTTCTTTGTTCTTGCAGTGCACTACACTCCTGGTCCTTTGAACAGTCTCTTCGGCACAGCCAGGGGGTAGACGGCAATGTCAGCCTGCAGTTCCAAGGGCAGGCTTCGCTTTTCAGCGAGCGGAGCTCTCCTGCTCGAGATACACTTATTTATGGTGGGGATCAACGCACCATAAGGAGCATCTTAACAACTGCTCCCCTTGAAGATTCTGACCAAAGAATCTATCGAAAGCCCGGCTTCATGTTTGGAGACACGGCGCCAAACCATGATCGCCAGCTACTAGCCGGAGAGGGGCAGTGGTTTTCCAATTGGATGGCGAGAAGTTCTATCTTCCGTCTAACAAGCGGCATTTTCCCTTGTCTTTCTTCCAATACGTGACGAATAGCTCGGAAGATGCAGTGGCAAGTGAGTCGGAGTACTGACTCCGTTCACGTAGGAAAATTGATACTTCCCTCACCCAGTTACACAAGGATGGGGCCTCCTCGCTGCATAATGGGTCTACACCCTGGGAATGTACTTCCAGACATCCCAGTGGGAGAAAATCCTGTGGTGGCACAGACCTTTGGCAATCAATTCTTTAAAGTTCATGGGAACTACCCAGCCACCGATTTCACGACCCCAGGGTGGATTCACCCTCCGAAGGCATGGTGGAGGGATTGACTCTATATGTCCTTGCTCATTTCGAGGAGGATCTGGAGAGGCTGAATCTTTATGAGGCCGTCAGGGCGACCTGCTACAGCATTCAGATGAGCGTAGCGAACTTCTACGCCATCTTCGAGTTATACTGCCCGGCTACAGGGACTTTCTTCACCCCTGTTGGCGAACTGGGCATAGCTCTGCATGAGATGTGGGAAGTCTGCTCTGCCCTTGGGATCTTTCCCATACGAAGAATACTTCCCGTGTGAGGCGGAATTGGCACTTCTGGAGAAGCAGGAGCCCGCCTTGTTTGAGACCTACCGGGAGTTAATGTGCCATTTGTACATTTGCTCAAGTATGCATGGAAGCAAAGGGAACTTCATGCAGCTTGAAGAGCTGGGGAGATTATTTGTTCCCCGATATGGAAAACACTCCTGAAGCGGCTCATTGTAGAGTTGCTGACGAAGACATCTTTCGCCGGATGCAAAAGCATTCTCAGGGGGATCTGATTCTGGAAGAATATGACGGCCCCTATGAAAAAGGCGATATCTTCGGAGTTTCCACCATCAGGGTCGTCAGCCGACGTCCCGGAAGGCCCTACTGGCTGGTTCCTTGACGGTCTGGTTAAAGAGGTGTGTGGTGCCGTCTTCTTCGGGCGACGTCATTCATCCGACTGTCTTACTGCCTGCCGTTCGTCTAGTCCATGGTCGTTCTCTGGGACTTCTTTCGGCCATGGTGTGTTATATTCAGAGAGGCCTTCGTGCATTGACGGAGGCTTTCTGTAGGCCACCAACGACGAAGCGGGGAAAAGGGACTGTTTTGCCCTGCGATGGACCAAACCCCAGGATAGGTCTGCCGTTACTTATTTGATGGCGTGGTTTGCCTTCACTGTCCTTCCTTGATCGAACCTGGAGAGGACCCCCCAGAAGGTGTTCGAACGGCGCTTCTCCGCTGATTCGGGATGTTCATGGCTGAGGACTTACGTGGCTGCGGTCCGTAAGTTGCTGAATCGCTATGACGTTTATAGCCTTTTCCGCTACTTCCCCTATATTCGGGATGCGGGCTATGGAGAGAGAGTTCAAAGACGTGGGGGAAGGGCAAACGTCATTGAGCGGGAAATTTTTGAGTGGCTGGTCAGCATTCGGCCTTCACATTTATTGTACAGAAGCGGGGACATCTGTTACTTGGAGCCTTATGTTCCAAGTCGTTTGCCCGTCAGTTTGGATATGACCAACTGTACGTGGGCAACCCAAACATCAATATGGCTTTCATGGGGAGCCTCATCGATGGAGCCCGTGCCTGGCGGTTCTTCATTGCAGGCTGTACCGTGGCGCGGCTATGCATGCCGCTAAGGACTCTGAACCTTCTGATGACCTGGGATTCTGTCAGTGGTATGCAACCTCAAACTCCACACCCCTCGGATTCTCTGTTAATTCTTCTGGTGTGAAGTTAATTTCTCAGCGCTGCTGAAGCGGAAAGTCACTAAGAAGGGCGAGGGTAAAAGGGTTCGCGTCCCAGGCCTCGGGGAGTTCATTGCCGTTGATGACAGTGAAGCCTCGGATGCAGGGAGTCCTCGCTTCGAAGCAGATACAGGTGTTGAGACTCTAGCAGCTGCTTCTGGCATGGTGGGGACAGCCCCCGTAGAACATGCTGATGTTGAAGAAGTGGAGGAAGAAGATCCCGACGTCCACTTCAAATGAAAGCGGGAGAGTGGATCTCGCAGGAAGCGAGTGATGAAGAAGCCTCGTCGCTATGCTCCTACGGTTGTTGCAGAGGGCGAACCATCTGCAGCGCTTCCTTCTCCTGCCCCATTAGCAACTGAATTATCGACTCCTAAACCGACTACTGGCGAAGCCGCTCCGGACCTGGGTAAGATCAGCTTCGTCTTGTATATACTTTTTATGTGTTCAGATAGCTCTATTTGCTTTGTGATGCAGGAACTGAGGCGGTGAGAAACTCGAGAGCTGAAGCTGTCGGAGAACAAGGGGAGCATTATGATCCCTTGTTTACTTATAAGGAGGGCTATGAGGCTGGCTATTTCGCCGTCTCAGAAAGATCCGGAGATGACGCGCTGATGTCGGTCCTTCGGGCGCCGGGACTTCGAAAGGAAGTTCCGAAGCTTCTAGCTCCCTTGGGTGGACCACGGAGGGTTCGGCAAGCGAAGGCGGGCCGGGCATTCGTGTTGATTCCGCCAAAGATTTTTCGATGGAGCCCGTAGAGATTGATGTAGCCACCAAGACGATTGAGGAGACATTATCTTTTGGTACGGTTTTGACCTTTTGACTCTTGCTATTTGTTGTGCCTTATCTAAACAAAGTCTTGTCGCAGGTGTTCCGCCTCTGGGTGCGTCGACTTCAAGAGAGCCCACCCGTCTTCCTGAGGGATCCAGGAGTGAAGTAAGCACTTCGACCGCGGCGGATGCTGCTGAGTTGGATGCTTTGTTTGGTGACCTGCCTCTTATCAGCCTGAACCAGTCAGAGGACAGAGATTGAGGGGACGGTAGTCACGGAGGCAACCTCACTTCCAACTATATCAACGAGTGAGGTGCCATCAGTTTCGCCAGCGCCATCTATCTTGCCAGGTGCGGAGCTGAGGGTGGTTACCAGTCCTACTTCCCCAACACTGGTGGTGAGCCCGCTCTTCCAGAAATAGTCACTAGTCCGACCTCGGTTGTGGCTAGTGTGCTAGTTTCAATGAGGACTCCGCTGAGATCACCGACGACCTCTCATGTTGCTGCAGCCAGTGCTTCTACTATTCCTTCCACAGTAATGTCAATAAGCCGGTGGAATCTCAGAGGCTGACCATCTGCCAGGAGTGATTGAGGCCGAGAATGAATTCGTGGCTGAGCTAGTCGATAGCTTTTATAAGGCTTGAAGCGATCCATCAATTTGATTTTGAAAGGCTCGACTACCTCATTCTCTGCTTTGAAGGTGGTCCTCTCCCGAAGCATTGAGAGTATCCGAGACTTTGGAGGGGATGACCAGGCCGCTGCATTGGAACTTCTGGTAGACCAACTTGAGAGGGATGTAGACGAATGGCGCCGTCTTAGCCATTCGGATCTGGAGTCTTCGGTTAGCGAGCAGCTTGCGCACCTTGTTGCTCAAATGCATGAAGCCCATCTTGCCGCTCAGAAGCTGCTAAGGCCATTTCTTCTGACTTGAAGTCCTTGGAAACAAGGAAGGT